>CM076583.1:513924512-514081266 GCA_034641835.2 Pinus albicaulis
GTTTGACCAGCGTTGACTTTGGTCAACGCATGGTCCGAATGGGCTGAAATTTGTTGAGAAGTTCAATTTTGGAAGGCCGTACTGTTTGGCACAGAAATCGAGGTCAAAGGGTTGACCAAACTGCTGCTGCGTTGACTTTTCTGGACAGCGTTGACTTTTCTGGAGTTGACTTGGGTTGACTCGGTTGCTGATTGGAGGACTGTTGTGACACATTTTGGGTTGGCTGACCAAGGAGACTTTGCTGGTTGAAGCATCCTGTTGACCACCGTAACGCACCACCACATTTTTCTGTTTCTGGTTTGTCTTCTATAAGATCCACTTATATGTTCTATCTGCATTTTACTTAACTATTTGTGTGATTGCTGTAAGAAAAGTAAAGTTGCTCCAAGCATAGAACATCTACAAAAATTTACAATGCTCTACCAAAAGAATGGGGAAACTTCACTTCCAGTATATATGGGAAGAAAGAAGCAACACCATTCCTGGATTTGTGTTCTTTATGTAAAATATAGGAGACAAGGTTAATTGATAAAGTTGATACAAGACCAAGTGAATAAAATCAAAGCTTTGCAGCCATGTCTAGGAAGAAAGGAAAAGTTGGTAAATTTAGTCCTCAAAATAGAAAGAGAAATACGGACAAGGTATGATGCTATGGATGTAATGAACTTGGGCATTAAAAAAGGGATTGTCCTCAATCTAGAAAGGACAAGAGGAAAAAGGAAGAAGCCCATGTCGCAGAAGAAAGGGGAGAACCTGATACAAAGAAATCTAAGAAAGAAGAAGTGAAAGATCTCTACTATCATTGAGATCATCCTCCTTTTTAAGAGGCTTTTGTCAGTTGTAAAATAGTATGTTAGGAAGCATTGTACATCAGATAAATGCATCACTCTAGAAATGGCATCATGATAGAAGCAGTGAAGGAAGGAGCACTTGTCATAGGAGGATGTCCGCAATACAACAATGTTATGAAAGAAGTGGCTCCCGGGAACCTCACTGAAGACAACATTGATGGAAGGCAGTCATCTAGATCAAGGGTCATCATTCAATAATCAATATGGAAACAGGTGTTGACATTTTCTAATGGAGTCCTCTTTGGAATCACTAGTTAGAAAGAAAGCAAAAGGTTTCATCAAGAAAAGAAGAGATCGTGAAGTGCAACCATGATAAGAGGCAGTTATCATCCGGAGGCCAAGAAGACTTGACTGGGATATCTCTTGGGAAGATATGTAGACTCTGATAGAAGTCCGGTAAAGATAAAGACCGGTAAAGATGAATAAAGGATGGTGATGCCTACAAGAAGATGTCATGGTGAAAGATCATCACTAAGGTAACTTTTGATTTAAAAGTTCATATGTATATGTATATCTGGATATGTTTATGCAGGGCTACCAAAGGGAAGTACATGACTTCCACAGATGATAATCATATGGAAGGATGAAAGATCCTTGAAGAAATATGGTTCAAAGGATAGCAGCATGGCATAAAGTTGGATCAGATGAGAAAGATTGATGAATCACTTTCTGATAGATGACATGACTCATGGATGAAGTGATGAATGATTTGTGCCCTATGAAGAGATCCCAAAGTCAAAGACTCCTCAACATCGAAGAAATTCATGACATCAGGGGCAGGAATTCTTCATGAGCAGTTGGGTCTCTCACCATTGTTGTTGCAGGTCCCTAGTTAAGAGGGAGTCAGGTGGTAAGTTTCTTACTTGGAAGAAACTTGGTAATTCCTAAGAATAAGCTTAGATACATTCCTTGTATAGGAATGAGTAAATTCCTTTGTGGAATATTTCCTCCCTAGTTGAGAGGGAGAGATAGCCACATCATTTTGGTCTTCACCTGGGAAGACAAAATGTAGGATTTGGTAATCATTTGGCATCTGATACTCTTTGAGAATGTGATAGGGCATCCAAGATAAGAGTAGTTGTGGCAGACCGATATTCTTTGAGGACTGGGAATCCAACATAAGAATAGTCTTGGTGAACATAACCTGAACCCAGGTAGGGTATGAACCAAGACAGACAATGATGAGGATGTCTATAAATCACTGGTCTCAACAGCATTGGAGCTCATGGTCTTGTTGAGAGATGGAGTTGTTAGTCAAGGCCTTGCACTATGACAATGTTGGTTGATATGATGCTATACAGATGTGATTACCAAACTCATTCTTCTTATGAGATTCTTCAGATTGAGAGTCACTCTATACCATTATGAATACCTCCCTAGTTAAGAGGGAGTATTGGGAAGTGTAACTAGGTTTGGTCTTCATAATGACTTGTAATTATGAATTTATGTAATGAATAAGACAAAGATAATAAATTATATTTTGTAAATGCTTGCCTCATGGGTTTCATGAGCAAGGAGTTTTTATTATAGGTCAAAAACTTCTTCTTGATGTCATTAGGGGTTTGTCATCTTGTCATAGATGTATAATTTAGAGTCATGAATATGAAGTATTGTTACACTTGTAAAGATGTATAAAGTATGCCTCAAGACCTTGTCATCATGCTCTAGAAATTGCTAGAAGATATGCCTCACAAGTCGGCTTGAAGATGCTAGAGAATACCCCTTGAAAGGTCAGCTCAAAATAAGTCAACATAGTTCGTTGGTCAGGTTGGCTAATGTTGATTTTTAATGCACCTTGGACAAGTGGTTCCCCATGGGTTAGTCTCTACCTAAGGAAAAGTGTCCAAAATAATTATTTTCCTAAGTGTGACTTTATAAAGTGAAAGTGACTTTATAAGTGATAAAGTCAATGTTAAATTATAACGTGAAAATGATTTTATAAATGGTAAATTCGATGTTAAATTATAAAGTGAAAAGTGACTTTAGACATAAAGTACAAAGTGGGTACTTTATTTAACAGGTGAGTTAAAAAATAGAAAGTGAGAATTAAATGCACATTTATTATCATCCCTTAATCTAAATGATTCTGAGCTATTAGATATTCAGGTTGCCCAAAAGTCATTTAGGGAAACAAAAGGGGGAAAAGAAAAGAGAGAGTGCATTCATTCATTCATTCTTCATAAGCAGAATGGAGAAAGGAGGCTGAGGGCTGGAGAAAAGTTTTGAAGAAGAAATTTGTTACAGCAAGCTAAATGAGTGATTTCTAGGCAAAGTTGGGCACGAAAATCAAGGCATAGAAAACAGTAGAAGGTACAGTACGAACAGTGTTTAATGTTGTGAGTTGCATGCAGCTCGAGAGAAGTTTTTGAGATTTAAAAAGAAATATAAAAAAAATCGTATAGTCCATACAGTGGTATGGAAATTCGTCAGTCTGTACGAAATCCATACAGTCTGTATCCGTACAGTAAATATTTTCAACTTCAAGTGGGCACAGAAATCGAGGCACAGTGGTCACGGTTTTCAAAGAGTTTTGGGTTGAAGAGATAAGTTGTATTTTGTTGTTTTGTTTTGTCTGCAAATGTATTTTTCCTGAAGTTGAAAGATAAATAAACTTGAAGAGCTCTCTAACAGGTTTTCCCCGGAGAAGATTGAAGGGATTTTGCCTAGGTCTAAGTTGACCAAAAATTTGTGTATTTTTTATGTGTTGTTGGTATATTTATGTCCATATTTATTTTCAGCATGTGTTGACAGTCCCATGTGTTTTAATTTGAAATTTTCATTTCCAGAATTCTATATGTTGAATGTTTGTTTATGGGAAAGGGCATTTAACTGAATGGGAGTGATTAAGTGAAATTAAAACCAGGTTGGGATTGCAAGAAACTTTTTAGTCATCAAATTTCAACATGATATCAGAGATACAAGCTGAAAATTGCAGTTTGAACAGCATATAGTAGTTTGGGACAGGAAACAGTGGTTTGGACAACAAATTGAATTTTTTCACAGCAAACTGATATTTTGGAACAGCAAGGTGAAATTTCACACAAACTAAACTTTTGGGACAGCAAGGTGTGCTGGAAAGTTCATTTCTCCATTTTCTTGGTTTTGTAAATTTTGGACAACAGTCATGGTCATGTTCTTAAGAATAGAGGACAAACTGCATGGGATATCATACTATGTCGTTTGGAAGGACATAATTCAGACAGTGTTTGAGGAGGCAGCAGTTTGGGACATAGTGCGGCAAGAGGTTGTACCTCCTACTGCTGCAGATGAACTTGTTGAATTCACAAAAGGATTTTGATGGACAGTCTGAAGGATCATGTGGTTCCTCAGGCGAGAGGAAACACATATGCATATCAGATGTGGACAGCTCTAACCACTCTCTGTCAGAGTACCAATGAGAGTAGGAAAATGGTACTCAAAGAACAATTGAAGAACATCAGGATGACAAAGGCTGAAAGTGTCGTTCATTATCTTGGCAAGGGCAAACAGGAACATGATGATTTGACTACTATTGGTGAGGCAGTTGCACCCACAGAGTTAGTCAAGATAGTTGTAGCGGCACTTCCTAAATCTTGCGAGGTGATATTGTTACCTCTAAGGAGAATCTTCCCAATTGGGACAGATTTTGGGATGATTGTGTGCAACATGAGATACGAACGACTTGCAGTTGTGGGGTGAAGATAGAAGGTGAGGAGGATGTAGGCTTCACATCCAGGGGGAAGAACAAAGGGAAAGTCGAGAAAGGGGTCTCATTAGATGGGGCTAAGGGAAAGGAGAAGAAGAAGAAGAATGGTGGAATACTGGTTTTTATCAATTAGAGCTAAATATTCGAGAACATATTCCTCTTCTTCATCGTCTTCTTCTGAAACAGGGTCAAGGTGTGTGATGCAACATTCTCTTAGGTAATTGAGCACGTGAAGAAGTTTTCTAGATATCAACGAAAGATCCCTCTCGTTGAGTTTCTTGTGATCCTTGATGAGATCCTCGAGTGTTCCTCCATTAATATACTCGACGAGAATACAGTATATGTGAAGGTTGTCATCCACTAATGCCTCGATCATTTTCACAATGGGTGGATTCACGCATTTGTTGTTGAAATTTTAAGCAAGTCTTTGCAAAATATCGATTTCATTTTTTGTGTGTTCTAGGGTTGGCTTGAAGCAACTTTGCATTGGTATTTCGAGAATTTTCATGGCGTCAGTTCTGTGATTCAATGGGTTGACGTAGTGAGGGACCTTGTAAACGGCTGCACTCACAACGTGCCCTAATTTGCCCACGATTTTCAAATACGATATGTCGATATCACCGATTCAAATGGTGGAATACTGGTTTTTATCAGTTACTGCTAAATATTCGAGAACGGATTCCTCTTCTTCATCATCTTCGTCTCAAATGGGATTTTCTAAAACTAGCCTGGTGCCCTTATTTTCTTCTAATTGTTTGTGGACGCCATTATCTCTTTTTGAGGTATCGAAATCTAGAACTGTTTGGCTGTGATTTTCAGGATTTTGCTACAAAGATGTTGCATCAGTTTATTGCAAAGGCTTGTCTCTTCTTTGTGGTGTGGAAGGAACACTGAAGGCTCAAACCAAACATCTACTGCTAATGTCTCTCCATAGCGATAATAAGGCTTTGGCTTTGGGATGACTTTAGTAAATCCTGCGCCTATTTTACACTCACTTTGAAACCCTTCAGTAAATCCTGGGCCTATTTTACACTCACTTTGAAACCCTTATGTGTCTTCATCATATCACGCAAGAAGAAAAGCAACATAAACCACTGTACGCTTTCCACAACCATGGAATGCCCATATTGGTACAAGATCTAATGAATCCCCAATACTGTCCATGTAATCTTTCTTCAACTTCAACCAGTTATTAGACCGCTTTGTCGGCTCATATGTTACATGTTGCTCCAGTGTTTTGATAATTAAACACTCACAGCTACTGTTTACAGCTTCTTAAAGAAATTTCTGCATTTCTTATGTATCATTTGATCCTATTGTAGTTGCAATTTGGAATTTTCCTGCCTCTTCTGGAAAAGAATCATACAAGAACCCTCTTCGCACTTTTAATTGTTCTTGTAAAAGTTGTCGGTCATTAAGATATTAAAGGTCAAAGGCAAAAATACAAACTTGCACTTTGATGTTACTAACTATAACACCTTTGTGGGCAAGAGAGCTCAAAACCTGGAGAGGTAAGATTTTTGCTTCTCTCGATTAAATGCAACAACTTCAGTATCTAAAACAAATGATTTCACAGAGGCCTTCTTGCATCTTCCAATAAAATCTACAATGTCTGGAAACTTCCCAGTATTGCGTTCAGCATTCGGACTGTAAGTCTCAACAGACCCATCTTCCATGTAGTGAATTTGCACATGATCTCCATGATATTTATACCCATAAGTAAACTTCATATCCTGAACTTTATCCAAAATATCTGAAAATCCTTTCGTAGGTTTGGCCAACATAGGACCAATAGGCATCCCCAAGATAAATGTACAAACTTCAGGCAACTTGACAACACCCACATCAAGCAAAGTCGGAACAATTTCATCATATATAGGCCAGACTGAGTAAACTTGCTTCACTATCCTGCCAGCCTTTTCAAGTCGGGACTAGGTAACTCGCAGCGCATCAGAATACACGGTTGCATATCCCAATGCAACTAAGACAGTGGTTCTGCCAATCCTATATGGATTTTTTCCTGAAGAAGGTGAACCAAGTATTGGGGTTCACAGTCTATTGTTGATACAAGAAAAGACTTGTTCACAGTTTGTTGCTGTTACAAGAAAAGACTTTATGCATGCCCTCTTATTGTCTTGACTTTCCTTCCCAAATTCCTTAGCAATGAAACGAAAGCATTTAAGAACCTTTACACAAGTTAAAGGAGTTGGCTTGAACATCAACCTCTGAGTTGAACGACCTGCATTTGCAACAAGACCCAAGTCACTACCAGAATCGCTACAAGTTTTTTTCCTCCAAGAAGCTTCAACTTGTTTAACAATTTTTTGATTTACAGGACAGGCTATTTGGGGTGAGTGTTTTGAAACAGGGCTTCATATTGTGCTCTGCTCGTGCAAATTAACAAAAGATAACGAGTTTACTTTATTTGTATTTTGGTTATATTCATTATTTTGCTTGTTATCATAAGATTTAACTTCCTTTTCATCATTTTGTCCTCTATAGGTTCAGATTTTCGTTGTTTCACATCATAAACTTGCAAGCCCGAAATATCATCTTTTTCAACAATATTCTTGACAGCAACCTCATTTTCAGCTGCTTCATCTTTGATTGTCATATATCCACTTTGATTATCAAGCTTATTTATGTCAACCTGAGAAAATCCAACTTCAACATGTTCAACATCATTTTCTCGATTAGAACATTCTTTAATGTTAGTTCCTTTCATGTCAATGTATTCTTCTTTTAGACATGTTGCATATTCTGCAAATGACTGCTCAATGATTTCAGGGCATAAACTCAATGCAATATTGTGCAATGGAAAACGTCCAAAGCCTTGCATGCCTATGATACCACTGAAGCAACAAAACTGTAGCTTGATGACTTTAAATGTAAAATACACAAATGTATTTGTAACTTATAATTTTATTAATAAGATGAATGTACAAGGATGATTGAATGTTACAATGAGGGCCTGCTTATATACCTAGGCATGTACCCTTTCATGAATGGTCATGTCCATTAAGACATGCCTCTTCATTAACTAATCATTAATTAACTATAATTACGATTATTATTTTTTCACTCATATTTATTTTATTTTTATATAAATTGTATTTGGAACACATCGCTAGGCCAAGGAAGGTCAGCGTTGGGGGATAAAGGGGCTAGTATGATTAAACAGGGGCTAAAATGGAAGAAGAAGGCCAGGAAAGGTCAACACTGGCTGGACATTGGGGATTAGGAGGCAAATTAGGGCCAAAAATAGGACGGCCTGACGGCCTGCCTAAAGGGCAGTCATTAGGGCTAGAGGAAGGCAGTTGTGTGGCCTAGGACCCACAACTAGCCCTTTCAAGGCCTAAAAGCCCCAACGTTGGGTTAGGAAAGGGAGGTTGAGGCATCTTGAGGCTACGACCTACCCTGAACGGCCTAAAAATTTGACGCAGAGGCCTTGGAGGCTGACGCAGGCCAAGGATGCAAGACATTGGCCCTAGGAGGGCTAGATCTGGGTCTAAGAGGCTTGAAAAAGTGAAACCCTTGTCTCAAAAAAAAAAAAAATCCTTGGATCTGAATTTTGCTGCAAATTTCTTCAGTGGGTAGCCCTACAAAATTCTCAAGCAGCTAGATGTTACCCTCAAGTGCCTAGATCTAGCTCTTCTTCCACTTGATCCATTGATTCAACCTGCAAAAAATAAAAGAATAACACCCAAACCCCAAATATATAAAAAAAATCTAAAATCCCCAAAACCCCAATTAGCAAAATAATTTACGATCTAAATTTACAAAATTATTTTACAAATTATACAAGGGTTTTTAAATGATATAATTTTTAAATGAGAAATATTTTTTTTATAATATCTTTTCCTTTGATGAATGGCTAAAAATGTTTCAAAAAATCCCTGCACAATATAGCCTTAGCGAAGATTTAATCCATCATATAAAAACTCAAGATCCAAGCAAAATGATCCTTGTCCACAGTCTGTGAACTTGGAGACCAAGGACTGAAGTACCTGCAATCACTATGTATTAAATCAAAATAATCATATAACGTAAAACATAGAAAGCTTGTAGTCAGTACATACCACAGATCAACGAACAAGTACACCTCGAGTTGCACCCCAAAATATTTTATTATAGCAGAAAAAATAGTTCCCAGCAGGACAATAGTTTACACATGCTTCAGCAACAATATTCTAGCCAAAGATCAAGATAACAAGAGACTAAACTGACTCTCTAATTTATAGATAAATCCTCCAAGTGGAAAAATAACAACTAGTTTCTTCGATCATTTTCAAAATAATCTTGGTCATTGATAAACACTTCAAGATCTTTTAGTCTTGGCCCTTGATTTTCTTATTTTTGAGGAATTTTCAAATTTACCATTAAATTCGCTTTTTATTAGCTCAAAATTAATTGTTTTGAGCTAATTTCCTCAAAAATTTGACTTTGAATTAACCACCACGGTCCAAGGATCCAAATTTTCTTGAAATATACAATATTCCCTCGATGGAGGACCTTTAAAATTTTATTCCTTTAAAACCCACAAATTTTCCACTCGGAGAATTAATTTTCCTAAGACAACTTAATTTGACTCTAATTAATTAATTTTCAGGCTTAAGATTTAATTTTATTTTGCCCGAAAAATTAATTAATTTACACATGAGGGGATTTAATATTTTTCCACCCTCTAATATATAATATTTTTACATTTACAACCCTCAAAGGGGGTATACACATTCGGCTTAGACCCTCAAGACACATAACCCATTTGTGACACAATATGATCTAGTAGACCAAGTGATTTGTAATAAAATAATTAAGCCAACTAGCTCAAATTATTCCCAAGTCACTCTTACATCAAAGTCAACTAAAACATTAGGACTCACCTAAGACTTTGGCGAAAAATATCACCCTAGATTTGGGGTGAGGTTGGCGGGAAAAACTCTGCCAACCATCTGTGTTTAGAAACACAAATGAGTCAGCGAGGCGAAAAACCTCCTAGGATGAAACTTTCTGCCAAAATAATAGGCTTACCTAGGTTGTTACATACATTCAAAGGTCTTACTAGCATCATTTACATTACATCATTTGCATAATGGGTTAACCATGACACATGGACTGCTAATAGACGATCTGATCTTGTTGAAAAATTTGGCGCTTCCGCTTCCTTGGAATTTTGACAAAACATATGCAACATCTGGCTCCATTTGGGGACACGTTGCTTCCATGAAGTAACGTGAGAACCACAGAATCCTACATCCAAGATAACGAAAGTCCATCAAATAGATATCCATTCAACATTGAAATAATCATGCATATATAGAGAATATCGTTGGAATAGAAAAATCTACTCTAATAAACTGAAACATCAAAGACATGATGTAATCCAGAAAGTAAAACTATCTAACGATATGAATGAAGAGGAGTAGGGTTAGAGATATTATACAAATGATGCCCCATGGCATCAGATATCTTCAACATAGTGCATACTCAACATCTGCCGACTCTCCAGCAAGTCTATGGGCTGCTTCTCGGATTTGCCATGCCCAATCCTACATATCGAAGGACTTTGTCTTATCTGAATATCAAGCTGCTTTCTGCCATCATATGCATCAAACTTTTCCTTCTTCTCTTTTTCTTTTTACGTTTGCTTTCAGTAGGATGCGATGATGATGTTGATGCAACCAACGTGCAACTTTCTATCTAATTTCGATAACGCTCATCAGAAAATTTGGAATGTCCACAATTTTTGTGACTTGCTCTTCCTTATTTTCATGACCTACTCTGTCAAAGCTGTTGGGTCGGTGTTGTAATCATTGATCTGATTTCCTTCAGTTTCCTTCCTCTCTGGATCATCTTCGTTTAACCATTTCTCAATGGAATCAATAACTTCTTCATAATAAGATGAAAGGTTTCTTTGGCGAGCTGGGAGGTTCCTGCACTAGATCCTTTGGTCTTGGCTAGAGTTCCTGAACCTATGATTTTTCCATCTTTTGTAGCTTAATTCGAAGAGTGGTTTGTTCAATTCTTATGGCATTCATTTCGTAAGCATGTATCGATTCCATAATTTTCATTTGTTGTACGTGACCAACCTCTAAGGTCTTAATCAAGTTCTGCAGCTTGTCCTCTATGGCATTCATTCGATCGGAATGTTCATCCTTAATAGCAATGATTTCCTTGGCATGATTTTCTTCTCTAGCTAAAAACATGTTCTGAAGAGAGACCTGATTAGCATGCATGTCTTTTATCATTCTATCATGATTTTCTTGAATATAACTTATTTCTTTCTTATGATTTGCTTTTATGGAGCTCAGCTCCTCATCATGCTCTTCCTCTAGGGCATCCATCCTATTCTAAAAACTGATCCTTTGATTATACTGAGCAACTTCCATTACCTGTAACCTGTTCCCCATGGAACTCATTTCTCTAGCGTGATCTGTTATTAATCTTGCTTAACTAGATTGCATGTCTTTGATCATTTGAGTTAATTCCTTAACAAGATGCTTATCATCTTTCTTTTCATCGTCAAAATGATTAACCTGGTTACTAGTCCCTGCCTTTCCAGTATCAAGGACTCTTTTTGCAATGGCGCAAGTGGATTCATCATGAAAGTGAGCACAAGATCTGCAATATGGTACTTCTTGATTACTATAATGATGTAAATCATTCGCTTGCAACTTCTTTATGTGAATCTGCATATCATTGAAATGATTTCTTTGCTCATCGTGCTCCCTTTTAATGATTTCTATTAATTCTTTAACCCCACATTCCTTTTCTGGAAGGTCACGAGGATAGCCTCAAGTGTCATTAAAACGACATGGGACAAACAAGTCATCCATGATGACTTACTTAAGGGGAAAGGGAAGCTAATGGATGTCAAGGAGAGAGATCCTTGTTCAAGATAATCAAAAAGTCTACAAGAGGCAAGCCTCTAGCAGGAATTCTTGTAAAAAATGAAAGAAGTGGAGTCGCCACTTGAACATGAATCTATCTCAAAAATCCAGAAGGCATAAACCGAAAAGTTAGTTAGGGAGAAGCAAGTTGATATCAAGGAAGGCTTCATGTCTGAGAAAATTGAATGCTTACTAAAATGTAATTTGTTTAATTGAGCCCAGAGAGCGGGGTAAAGCAAGCTACCAGTAATCCTGAGTGAATGGATGAATCAGTAGACTCGCCACCCAAACAGGAAACTAACCCAAATGTCCAGGTGCTAAGGTGCAAATAGAGAAGTGGATAAGGCAATAAGAATATTAGTGAGATATCAAAGACAAAAGTGGTGTCTGACGGAACAAGAAGATGAATATGGATTAGAGGATTATGAATATTAATGAGAATGTCGTCAACACCAAGGTCCAATAAATTGGTACCCGACAACGGCGCCAAAAATGTTGTGGCGTTAGCGGGACAATCAAATGATGAAAAGATGGAAAGATGAAGGATTGAAAATTTGTCGTAAACCACAGCAACGAGCAAACTCGTCCCCGGCAACAGCGCCAAAAAATGTTATCGCCTAAATTGAACAGGCATCACGACAACTGCTCAGGGTGGGGGCTATCACTCTAATCCCCACCCACTCCGTTCTAGTTGGTTCCCAACAATAGGCTATGCTGGGTAGTCCATATGGAATGAGGTGAACAAAAGCAAGTTGGGAACCAACTTACTTGGGAGACACAGATGAGTGGCCTAACCACTTGGTTGAATTTAAGCAAGATTATTGATTAGATTAGATTTTCAAGTATGAGACCAAGGCCTTAAATGGAGTCAAAATTCTTGCTTATGATAAATTGAAACCAAGTGACCGGATGGACACCCATTGCTTACAATGATAAGTCATATCACCTAGGGAAATCCCGTGAGACAAAGTGCACTACCACAACACATCAATGCTAAGGGAAAAGAGGACACGAGGAAAGTGTTAAATCCATCTAGCATCAAGTATGACTCCACCACACATTCAACCAGAAACAGCCATGTAGAACATCCCCTCCTAGTGACCCAAATAATACAACATCATCACATATAGCCACCAGGAAACTCCATACAACATCATGAAACATCTACCTCCCCATGTCATCATCTAACCCCTTGGGGGCTAGAACCATCATTTATGAATAAAATGTAGCACCTCCAAGATAAACAAGTATACAAGAACCACACCATGATGAGATATCATGTTCCGTAACCATCAAATGTGCAATGAAGAGGGGACTGCAAGAGAACCACATGTGAGAAGATCACCAAACCAACAAGCATCCTCATCCAGCTAGAGAGAAGTGAGACTCCTCCAGCCAGAGACCTCCAACAAATAATCTAATCCCAAGAAGAGAAAGGACTCCATGAATATATGTCCCCCCAGTTTGGTACAATGCTCCAAGGTACCAGCAACAAACCCCACCATGATGAAAATCACAATGTTGAACCCATACAGCATGAGGTGAAACACACCTCAACACTATTCAGTTTGCAACTACAGCTTCAGCTTTCAATGATCCTATAAGATGAGTTTTGTGGATCTAACCCTTCAATATACTTGGGTGAAAATAAGCATAAAACTACCTTGTTTGTAACAAAGAAAAGAATTTATAAGCTATAGGAGGGGCTTTACTGTCTGCAAATAGGCAAGAATAGCTGTAAGCAGAAGGCATCCTGTGTAAAGAGCTTCAGACGTAGGAAAACAACAGCATAAATAAAATATATCATTATATTCTAAACTACGTGACAAGATCTAATGTATGAAAATACAGTTCTGAATATGCATGTTTCCCATGCAGACACAATGACCCTCCCATCTTCTGGAATTGCTCTTAATTTGATAAAAATTTAAAAAATAGATTTATATTCTAGATTTTTTTAAGAAAGCCCTGAGGAGTTCTGAAATCGCGTCCTCCATAATATTCTTTGCCCAAACATCACTACAGAAGATTAAGCTAAGAGACTAAAGTAGCTGTGCTAGACTTGTGATACAAATGTCTGGAAGCCTCTTTCCCGTAGGGAATTTCCACATAAAATGCAGCTGAGTTTTCTCGCTTGTTAAAGAGCTTCCATATCTGCATGGAAAGATTCTACTCTCCTGGATACAAACCAATTCCTCTTCATTAAGTGGATAATCTTTTGAGAAGTCCAACTCATCTCAGAGTAGGAGAGTAGAACTAGCTACCGTTGACAAATTGAGCAACCAGTTACTACAGCTCAAGTGTATGCAAACCTTACAGTGTCCACTAGCTTGTGGGAAACTTCACTACAAGCCTATCACTAAAGGTCTCCATTGTGCCAAGCACACTTAATCAACATAATTTATTTTCATAAGGACACATCCTTGAATCAGAAAAGTACTGACATTAAAGTGAGAGGAGCCCTGCAAGTGATAGGGGCAGCGTTCCTCAACTGTGCTTTTGAAGCAAACAAGTTTCTCAAGGGACAATTTCAGCAGATAACAGACCAAATATTGGTTTTGCTCCTCTTTCTATCCTTCTCTCTATTTAATTCTTGTTTCTTTCTTTCTTTCTTGTTTCCTTAATTTTTTTTCTTTTTTTAGGTGGTGGGGGAGTTGGAGGGGTCACATGAAACTTTTTGCTATTTGAGATTCAGACCAACTATAGAAACAACATTTTTCTCATTTTTCTTCCATTCCAATATATTGTAATTGGAATATGCCATTGTGCATATATATATTACTACCTTTTCAGTTACCATGTGATACCTGTGAGGTTCATCAATAACAGTTGATAAGGAGAAATGTCCATTTCTAGCTTTGGCTTCCCAGAACTTAAGAGAAAACCTGCCACCAACCCCACCTTCTGGAACTTTCATTTCAACTGTACCCATTACAGAGCCATCTGCTGAAAGTGTCACGAGAGTTACAAAAGCCTGCATGCCATCGAGTACAAGGAATCAAAACCTATGCTATAAAGGTATAAATAAGTTGACCTTCAAAAAGTATAATGAACTGGTACCTACCGAAATATCATTTGCCGGAATATAATTTCTCTCAGAAACCTTAACCTGCTAGCACAAGAAAATTGACATCAAAATTAACAACAGAATAAAATAAAAGCAATGAATCTGCTCTAATAATTCAAAATATTTTAATACATGATTGCCATTATGATATTCCAGGAAGTTATACATCTACAACTAACGCCAAAAAAAAAATATGCACAAAAGCAATGACCACTTCACAAACTAAATCAGCATTTTAACACAAGACAAGACATATATTCCTATACAGCAACACTATTTAGAAGTTAGAATCAAAAGAATGACTCCAACTTTAATCATCTGCTTCAGGTAAATAAATTTAAAGTAGATTGGAAGCAGGCATTGGGAAAAGAGAACTTAAATAACATTGAGAAAAGGAAATAAAGAATCATCCTATGTAACTCAAAGTTTCTACACTTACCTCTGACACTGGCCTATCATAGTATACATCATAAAATTGAACACTGTGATTTTCTGCTGGCAGTACAAGCATGCCTGCTTTATAGTGGACTGCAGCCCCAATATTCGATAGACATCGTAGATTGTCTGGCAATGAAAAAGGCGGCTGAAAATAAAAATGAAGTGGAATGACTCTCAATTTAGAATAGGAGGATCAAATCAAAATGACAACAACCAGAATATACAGATCACAAGAAACATGATAAGAACCTGACTGAAAATTGCTTTACCCAATCAATGTCATTTCCAATCATTATAAAATAACAGCTCCCTAATCATAGCAGCAATGAGCAAAAAAAAGAAACAACATAGATACACCAAAGGAATACCTTGATACCATCAAGCGACTTCTCAGTAGTCATAGTTGATAAGTTCACCAACAATATTTTGTTATCTGCACATGAAATCTAAACACACAGAAAATAAGTACATCCCTATTCCAAATTACAGAATTTTCAAAGTTTTCACATTGGAGTCTGAACATCCAGATTCCAAACAATACATTACTAATCAAATATAGGAAAGAATGGACACAGATATTATTGTAGATCTTGCATCAATAACTCAAAGGTTTCTTGATCGAGTTTACTGCCACTCACTCTCCTTGATGTACTCTGGAAAATTGTGATGTACCTTATGGTGGTCATGGCCAGCCATAGGCATCCATGGGTAAAGGCACAGGCCCACTTGGTCCAATGGGACAGCAATAAATGTGTATTACATATAAAGTTACAAAGGTATGCTGATATGCAGTGAACTATGGCCATGGATACATCCTGACACCTAACCTGCTCCATCGAGTAGTCGTTCAGTACCTCTCGCCATCCAATCCCAAAGGAGGGATCGAATGTACAATCTCCTGTGGAAGTAACCAGCCCTCCACGCTGATGTAGTGACATACTCAGCTCATGTCCCTCAGTCTTGCTAACCTGTTCTTCCCCTCTGCTATGTCTAGACAACCCAGCCTCTCTCAATCTAATGTGTAGGGGTGGGCCAATAATGCTGTAGACCCTGTCACTGTGCCTCTAAAGAACTGTGCTGAAATCCCAATGTGTGGTCTTTAGGCTGCCCCTCATCAATGGCTAGCCCAAAGGATGGCTGCACATTCTCCTCCATCATGGGCTCAACATGAGCCTCCAACTGCTCCTCCATAGACAACCCAACATGCAAGACATGCTCATCAGTCAGTTGTAGGTGGTTGTCGTCCTGAAGCTGTTCATAGACCTGGATGCCTCAACAACGGATGTGTGCTCAACTGTCTTCACCAATGGGGCTACCAAAGGAAACTCCAACAGGGGCGACTCCTGCGTCACACTAGGTGTATCCTTGTGCTTCTCCTGCGTGCCATTAGCCTCATGCTCAACCAGCTGGAACGTATCTAGATGAACTCCCTCCTCCATGTGTATGTTCTCTCTCATCTAGTCAGTACCTCCACCTCCCATCTTCGTCTCTGCAATATTAATATTAGTGTTTCGTTCAGCAATCATGCTCCTCTTACTTTCTTCACCTGCAGGTTGGTAACTATTGTTTCTTCTTGCTGCCCTTGCTGACAACCACCCTTTGAGCTGCCTCGCCAGTCTCTCGATGCTCCTAGTAACATTTTCAAATTTCTCTTGTCGAGACATTTTTGGGCACAAGTTCAATCTGGACAATAATGTGGGACTAGTGTTTTAGCCTCTGAAATTCCAGTCCACAATAGCACTTGAGCATTTGTGTGATTTAGACCCACAGCTGGCCAAAATCATTGCTCTAATACCACTATAATATTCCTAATGGAAATATATAATGATACACAAATCAAACATAGCAAAAAAATACACATAACATTTGCACACAAATTAGACACCCAATATAGAGCCAAAAATGCGTTGTTCTAAGCCATTTTATTATAAAATCATGGGGTTACAATCTGATATTTCGAAAGTGTGCACTTGGGCTGGCCCAAAGCAAGCTAGCAAAGCCCAAATGATGAAAGCAAGTGCCCCAACTACTGCATAGTTGTCCCCTCTTTGGCTCTGAGCTAATCACCCAGAAACTGAATTCTTGGCTGTAAAGAATGGTTGATTTGACCCTCCTCCGGTGATCAGAAAATTCTGGGAAATTAACCTCGGTCTCCTCTTATAACCCACCAAAACCCAGAAAGGGTTTGGCCAAATGCTGACCCCGGAATTTCGGCCCAATTTCCCCTAGCTCCTCTAATTTTGGCCGAGTTAGGATCCCTGTTTGACCCCTCAAATCTGCCCAGGAAATTCTGCCAAATTAATTCTGGCCTCTCCAACAAATGCCCCAAATAACCCATGAAGGAATTGGCCAATGGTTGACCTTGGAAATTCGGCCCTCTTTTCCCTCAATGGCTCTACTGCTGGGTAATTCAACCCGCCTATCAATCCTGCTGCAAAGAGTCCCAAAAATGATTGCAACCTCCCTCAAAACACTTCCTCGGACTCCTCAAGTTTCAAGCCCAAACTCCCTTATCTCCTCAACAACCGAGTGTGGCTCCTCCAAGGATTGCGCAGTCACTACGCTACTATTGTTGAACCCCTCCACAAACTCGAGTTCCCTGCTGCTAGTACGAAATGGAAATGGTAGGACTCCCTCCTTAGGCTAGCACTTGAAGTCCACCGAAGCAAGGGTTGAGGTTTCCGCATGGAAACAGTCGTGTGCTAAACAGCACTTGAAGACTTGGTTTCAGCTCAAGCATGTTATGTCAAAGACAATTTTGCAAATGATCATGAATGAGCCAAATGAGTGTCTCTTGCTCTTTTTGTCAAAGAGCCTCCAAAATGCCCATGTGGACTGAGCTCGACATTCCCCCACCAACTTCCCTCTAATGAGAGTGTACATCCTCATGTGTGCCGTAATTCTCCATGGGTGGCCCCAGGCCACAATATTTCCCTCCAACTCTAATGTTCGGGCTTGCTTAAAGTCAAAAATACATGTGGGACCACTAAGCCACATTCCCTAAGTGCAAACATGAATTAAGACAAAATTTGCCAAAATTGATATTTCACTTAGCAATAATCCTAAGTGGGGATATCACATAATGGCTCCCACACAATGGCTCAGGCTTACAAGGCGACGGGACATGATTCACGGCAGCTCAACTGTTTAATCATAAACCTCACGCAGACTTTGAGAGTTGCTAAGCAAACCCTCGTGCTAACTGAATCACTGCTTGAGCTGAATAGTGAATACTCAGTAATGTGATTACACTAGTTATGCTCGAGCTATTAAGCCATCAAGTGCTCGAAGAGTCATTCAGCCATCAGGTGCTCGTTCTATGCTTGGGTGTGATGGGTTGCAGAGTGTCTATGGCAACGGGTCGCGGCATCACAACCTCCACCAACAGAGTTGACTGTCGAACGAAATGGCAATTATGAAAATATGGTTTGCCATAAAGGTCGGATGATAGGTTAAGAGCGAGCGGGCCCAACTTTTCGAAACTAACCAAATTTGTTCCCAGATTTCGACCTTTATGGGTGGATCCATTTCTGTAAATACGATATTTTGTGATACCTTTTTGGATTTCCAGGAACAGCTCCAAAAAGATTTACAAAATCTTGAAACATTTCGAAACTCGAATCCTACGTTTCCAACAAACTGAAAAAACTTGGAAACATTTCGATGGCAGATCCTACCCGTTTCAGTTTTGGAAATGTTGAACAGCGTTTCTGGGGGTTGGGCAGGGCATTTTCCAGTAATTTAGTTATATACATGTTTTTGAGGCTGTCCTATTGTTGTATCCTTCTTTGCTTCATTTTATCTTAGTTTTAGCTTTGGCATTTTCTAGGAATTGCATTTGCACTGCGACATTATATTCATACTGGATGTATCCTTCAGTCCCATTGACATACTTTTGTGGCCATTCGATGGACATTAATAACATTATCTTATCTTATCTTATCTGCATCGAGAGTTTTAGCTAGACTAAAGACAGGGAAACAAGAGTGCACGGAAATTATAGGTGTATTTCCAGGATACCGAGTCCAAGAAATCGAAAGGCTGAGTAGCTGAAGTGCAGAGGAGGCCAAGTTGTGGAGAGGCTGATTTATCCAGCAGGCTGATTTTCTCGATGTTCAGGGGTCGTATGAGAAGGAACTTGTTGAGGTACAAATAAATCTAAACTGGTATTGGAAATTTAGCATGCCTATAGTTTAAAGTCTACTAATGACAGTCCATAAACAATGACCCATTACAAGTACCCAATACAAGTAGCATGACATTAATTTCGTGGGCTTTACATTAATAGGAAAGACAATGATTAAAATATACAAGAATCTTCCAATAGATGGTGCATACTAATTCACTTTTATGGAACATTAATCATCAATTCGCTATCATCTCCAGTAATAAGCACTCAGATTTCAATCTCATTGGAACCATTGCACAATTGATGGATTTAATAGAAAAAATCCATTTGCATGGAAAGTATTCATGAATATTTCAAAGGGTCAACATTTTACTCACAGAAAAGAGGGATGGTTCTGGAGAATGAGCAAGAAATAGAAGGGGGCCTCCCAAACGTGGAAAAAATTGTTTCTTGCCAGTCTCCAGCTGCCATATCACAAGAACGCCTTCTTTTGCACCTGGCAACATGTAAACAGCATCACTTAAACAAACAAATAAGTAAAATCAAAACGAGATTTTAGCCTGGGTTAGCACAAACAAGTATAAGAAGATTCTCTGCATTGAAAAATATCGGTGAACAAGAAAGTCTTCCTTAGGATCAGACAAAAAGACATCCGACTTAGGACCAGATATTAAACTTCCATCCTAGTAGTCATAAACATTTTTTGGACTACATAGAAAACAAAATTTATGATTTGTCATAACAATGATGGTTTCTCAAAACGTTGTAAATCTGAGATACATATATCTCATGAAAGTATAAGAGACCAAGTCTTTATACCTGAGTACAAGTAAGCACCATCAGAGGAGAAAGACAGAAACTTCACTTCACATTCACTTTGATGCCAATGCCATGTTGTCAAAGAAACTGCATCATCATGATACCTCAGACCAGACATCTCTATGGATCTTCCACCATTCTCAACATTTTTTTCTGATGTAAATGTAAGCCGCCCAACCCCTCTCCATATCATAATTCTACCAGTTACATCCCCTCCAGCAACAATTGTATCGTTGGGATGAAATGCTAGGGTAGAGAATCCCTTTGTATGGTGCAACCGCATCATCTTAACCTCTTTGACATTCTCAATGTTTTCAACAGGTGACTTCCAGATATGAATTGTATGCCCGTCTGGCACACCAACAAACCTGCCAGAGGGGCTAACTACCAGAAGCTCTGGTTTATGTGTCTGGTCCAAACAAAAGAAAACAGTATATTAAAATTTTGCCAAGATCAAAAAAGGTGGTTCTCAACACAACGGTGAAACAATTCTGCTGAAAGAAAGAAAAGAAAATTAAAGGTCCATACAAGAAATTATGACAGAGCTCCATGTCAGAAGTTAGAACTACAAAATACTGACACTTTGTAAGTGTCAAAGAGCATTGTTTTCAAAGAACCCAAACACCAAGTAAATGATTGGTTTATTTATTTTTCAGAATTTTCAGTATCCAAATCCAATGCAGCTTGAAGGTCACCACCAACAGAAATAAACTGCCTACAATAACCACTTTCCAATGAAACTAAAAAGAGAAGAGGGATAAATATTGGCAGCAGGAATCTGTTAAATAAGTCATCCAACAGCAAGTCTAATCGGACCATGTGCAATTGCTACAGCTATTAGAGAGAAAATTTGACAGGAGCTCACTGCAAGCACATCTTAGATAATGGAGATCATAACTCTAAATGGAAATAATGTAATATTTGTTGGATAATAATAATGTATTTCATAATAAGCATATACTAAATAAACTCAAGGGTCATAATTATTCACCCTTGTGCCCAGTCAATGAATATTTATACTGTCACGAGAGCACTTGTAAATCATTTACTATTATCACAATATCTTTATTCTGTCCTATATAAATTATCTTTCGTATTTGGATGTTTTTATAGTTATCGAACACACTGTTTGTATCATTGGTATCAAAGCAAATCTGTTTCTAGCTTGTGGCTATTTTTCCACCCTGTATCAGCAGGAAACTATCTTGCCTTGCAGCCAACTTTTCTCTCAAAGTAACATAATTAATATTCCACTGCTACAAAATAAAAGACACAGATCATTACACAGCCAAAATTTATGAGCAGAGAAAAGCAGAAAAAACAGAAATGAAATCGTTGACAGAATCAGTAATCTTTCTGAAATTATCGCTACTACCGTATAATCTGTGTAGATAATGTGAAACCTTCACCACAAACACCTTGTAACTGTGGATGAATGCTAAGGTCATGACTCATTTCATTAACCTTCTTGCTTCTTTCTTATGCAACAGAGAATCAAACAATTAGTTAATATGGAAGAATATCAAGCCCTAAAGGCTAAAACTGATCTGGAAATATTCCAATACCCAGAGCGTCTATAAAGAGAAACTGGCAGAAACTACTTTCAAGTACTGTGACCCAATCGAATAGACAATGAAAATAATGATTGACAACAGCAAAGCATTCAGAACCCGCGAAGTAAATTTCAAAGCCATTGCATATAGCACAGAAAACGAAGTAGAGTTTATCACTCTATACTAGCTAATGTTCAACAGCAATGCTTCAAACTGATCAAATGTGAAAATTTATCTGGCAAATCACGCAGCCTGACTGTTTCTCTATCATTTTCCACAGTGTAAAAGACTGCACTATTCACACCAATATTACCAATCTTTCTCACAGTGAAATTCAAAGAGCTCGTGAGATTTTTCTCGATACACGGGATAGCTCTCATGCAACAACAAATCAGTTTTGACTGTCCAGAAATAGCCAACCAGGAGAAAGTCACGATGCCAGAGATAAAGACACAATGGGCAAAGTTCGCAGTTCAAAAAAATTGCCCTTAGCTAGTACAAATTTAGTTAAACCTTATACAAACATAATTAAGGGAATATTGTTGGAATATTTCACTCCCCTTGATATGTCTGTGTGTGTGTGGCTTATTATTTCTGAAGGGATAAGCAATACCTCAATTTATAAAAGTGAAAGGATTACCACATGTTACCTCTCATTTTAGCAGTAGTACATACAGTGATTTTCATTTTTGACAACATCATTGTTAGTCTGAAAAGATGCAAGCCAAAATCGTTGTAGGCCATGCAAGGTCATGTATTACGGTATGCCTATTATGTTCGTCCATACCAGTCCTCTTAGACTCTATTCTTAGGTGCTTTCATTCTAGAGAGGATTGGAAAGCATAGGATAGATCTACTTGGACACATGGTGTGAAGGAGCTGTCAGTTTTGTAGGGGTGATTACAGTTGCAGGGCCAGTCCAGCCCAAGTCTTGCACACCTATGTCTTTTCCCAATGGTCTTGTGTCATACAGTCTGTATGCATCTTATGGGCCATGGTACGGTAAATTTCAGTTTCTCAATATGGCAGTCCCACAGTGCACAGCATTCCATCTTTTATGGGAACACTGCACATATTCCAATGCACAAGGCTCCAGGACCAAAATTCAATAGTGGCTCAAAATGTTCATCAAGAGGCATACAGTATGCCTATTATGTTCGTCCATACCCAGTCCTCTTAGACTCTATTCTTAGGTCCTTTCAATCTAGAGAGGATTGGAAAGCATAGGATAGATCTACTTGGACACATGGTGTGAAGGAGCTGTCAGTTTTGTAGGGGTGATTACAATTGCAGGGCCAGTCCAGCCCAAGTCTTGCACACCTATGTCTTTTCCACATGGTCTTGTGTCATACAGTCTGTATGCATCTTATGGGCCATGGTACGGTAAATTTCAGTTTCTCAATATGGCAGTCCCACAGTGCACAGCATTCCATCTTTTATGGGAACACTGCACATATTCCAATGCACAAGGCTCCAGGACCAAAATTCAATAGTGGCTCAAAATGTTCATCAGAGGCATAATTGACATGCCACATTGAAATTCTGGCGAAAAGAGGTTATTTCAAGCAAAATCTCTCCTCTAAGGTGGTTGTACTCTCCTCGTAGCCACATAGGGGTAAAAATGGCAGAAAGAAGGTCATTCCCTAACAAGCATGGACAAAGTTTACGTCAAAGGTGAAGTAAATCACGCTCCGGACAAAACCCAAATGCAAAAATCCATCAAATCAAGTAAGGTGTTACCCATGCAAGCAAAAATCAACCTCATTTCCAGCTCACGTGGCAAGATTCCAGTGGACCTAGACGTAATTTCCTAGGTCAAACTTGAGCAAGTGATAGCTCACTGGAATCCTCGTGATGTGGCCTACCTGGCTCAAGCAAAACATTGGACAAAAATGGTAGGGTGTTTTCTCCATAAATCTGTTTTTGGAACTGGTCAAAACACAAGCAAATTGGCACATGCGGGCAAAAGGTGACAAATCTAAGTCCATTTGTCATGTGCCCATTTTTATTTTCCTCTATAGTACAGCCAGGGTGGATTTTTAGGGCACAGGATGGCCCCAGGACGTAAACCCTCGGGTGATTCAGTGAGAGTGGGTGAGGACCCATCTCTCCCCTTGATGAATTCATTCAAAATTCAAAGGTGTGTTTATTGATACCAGTTTTATTTTGGAGGATCGATTTATTATTGCAGCAGATCTTTTATGGCCATCACTGCAGCTATTTCTATCGATAGCTTTGTATGTAATTGCTCCAGTAAATAAATAAAGTTGCGTCATTCTCCATTTCTTGTGTTTGTGGCAATTCTGGGTTTATTTGCAAATGTTATTTTATTTTTGCTGCAATTTCATGGTTCTTGTTATGCAATTGCTTGGAGAAATTTATGGTAGAGAACTTTAAGCAATTCCCGAGAAATTTAGGCAAAATTATAATCAAGGACATTACAGTGGTATCAGAGCTGGTTTTCCTGCCAGCCTGAGGGTTTTATTGCAGATCAATTCGTGAGTTATTTTTTAAAGGCCCAGTTCAAGGGTCTCAGTTGTAGCTATTATTGTTGGAGGGTTTTGTTGGAGAAGCCGAAGACCCAGTTCATACAGCAGAATGAGAATTTACTAAAAGGGCTCAACAAATTTTCTTAATAAATGTGCGACAAAATTTCTGGCAAATTGTTGCAGGCACAATAAAAATTTGACAAATTGGCCCAATGTTACAAGTGAGTCGAGCATGTTAAAATTCAAAAAGGGTGTCTGATTTTATATTAATCAAATTTGTTTCCAAAGAGGGGGACATCATATTATAAACTTTTATCGAAGTCTAAAGGGCCCATTATTAAATTGCAAGGAGTCGTCAAAATTTTTTTTGAGCCAAGCTAGAATTATTTTGAAAGAGCAAACTATTCAGCTGAATCGCCATCGCAGAAATCCAAGCTCCAAGTGAATAACCAAGGCGGTCGCATTTAATTCTTTTTCAGGGAGGTTGAATACAAAGTTTGGAAAGCCAAATTCTGAAGTATTTCCCTTGCTATTCCATTGTTAGATCTTCCAGAGCCGAAAGACATTTACAAGCAGGGACGTATTGCTGAAGGCGAGATTAATTGTTTATTTGACAGGGTCAAGCACAAGATTGGATTGCCATTTTTGAAGATTGTTCCCTTGCTCCCAATCGAATTCAGGAGGATTGAAACGTTGAAGGTTTAGAGGGCCAAAAGGTCTAATTTCAAGCCAGATATAACCACCAAATGCAGAGGCCAAGTTCCATATTTGAAGTTGAATCTGAAGGAGCTGAGCAGTCCATTTTTCTTTATCATTTAAGCTCAGATCGATCAGCAACTTTGGAAGATCAGCAATCTTGTTGAGGCCGTGATTCTCCTTCAAGAGAGTTCAAGAAACCTAAGGCCAGACCCCACACATTTCTCAGAAATGCTCTTTCAAAGTCCAAGCTATATACAGAGAAGAAGAGACTGATTTGATTTTTGCAACAAGCAGTGAATCCTAGAGGTAGAAATATTGTGCCAAATAGAAGAGCCAAATACTTGTGTAGTTGGTCAGGACTGATATTTCACTGGGCCATATTAATTTTGTTGAAGCAGATCAGTCCTTCCACTAGTGGTTCGATCCATTTTTCCATTCTCACATCTCTGTCTACAAGAAAAAGGGGATCGAATCATTATTGTCTTCCGAAATTGTTGAAAGGAGGGTTGATTGCTTGTGGAATTGTTGTCACGCTCCAGAAATTAAACTTCAGTGGGCCGAATTATCATCACTGCAGCAAACTTGTTCAGAAGGAGATCAAACCATCTGTCTTAAGAAGAAGACCAACCAATTGGAATCTACAGCCACATTCTTGGAAAGGGCAGAGTAGTATTTGTGGCCATCTCAGATCGAAAAGGGAGATCGCAATCAAAGAGGATCACTGGTTAATATGTTTTAGATTTCAAGTACTCACTGGAACCATATTTTGCATACCTGTAGCAGCTCAAGTATAAAGGCCAAATTGGGTTAAAGGGATATCTTGAAAATTTGTCAATTTGCTCTCAATAAGGATCAGTCTTTGCCTCAAAGGGGTTCTAATTCCAATTTGCATTCCTGTGTTAATTCTTGAAGTGAAATTCCTGGGTCTGAAATCAAATTGTTTGAAGAAAGGTGTCAGAGAGCACTTTAAAAATTGCTTGAATATTGAAATTATTGATTGGTACTTAAATCACTTCTGCTATGTCATTGGCTTCAAATGCTGAGCGTTTGGAAGGTTGTAGCAGAGTACAAAGATCAGAAGAAAAAGATCATTCATCACCACTGTTGAAGATAGTTCAACTTACTTCTGAATGTAATTATATCACCACTGCTGAAGATAGTTCAAATCTATATATATCAGTAGTTCAAATTATTTATTTCTAAATGCAATTTGTTACCTTAGTAGCTGGCCTGAAGTCTTGTTACCGAGTTGTGTCATTGTTCAAACAACAAACAAAATATACATATACAACAGTTCCTCAACAAACTCTTGCCCAATGGCTTCAGTCTAAAATCAGACCTATTTGCACTCTTATCTGTAGCTGTTAGGAGCATGGACTCTAATTGATGTCACAGAGTCATAACTGCTTGTTAATTCCATTTGTAATGCAAGGTATTGAAGAGTTGTTTTCTGTAGCTAGTGAGATTGTCTTATTGGCCTTGTAAATATTGCTAAAAGTTGTGTTGTAAGCTGGGGGAAGTCTGTCAGTAAAGTCATGTATAAAATAGCTTGATGAACTTACCATCATTAAACAAAAGCATGGATAAGACCTTCATAGATTCCCTTAATAAATAAGCAGCAGCAAACTATTCTTCAGCAAGATCAGCCACAAGAAGAGCGTGAGATGGGATATAAACTTCTTGCACTTGGGACAGATTTGAGATTCATGGAGTTTACAATGAAGGCCCTTCTCAAATTGGAAGAACTCACTTCACTCCTTTCCAAGGTCGATCAGTCAGATGGGAAAAGCTTGATTTGGGCTCTAAAACCAGCCATTCTTGCTTTAGTACAACACAAGTATTTGGAGCACCCTTCTCATGGGGTCAAACTATCGGTTGCCTCCTGTCTCCGCTGTATCATGATGCTGACCGCACCTACACCCCCTTACAATGATGAGATTATTGGCTGATAGTGGAGACCTTGCAGGACTTGGATAACAGTGAGGGTCCTACCTTTGGGAAGAAGCTTAAGATTGTAGAAGTCATGGCCATGGTTAGATCTTATGACCTCATGTTTGACTTAGAGTGTGATGACCTGATTCTCCAAATGCTCCAATGCTTCTTAAGCATTAGGAAACATCATCCTGACACGGTCAAAACCAACATGTTGTCTATTTTGTCTTCAGTTATGGCAGGTCGTGATGCCATTTGCAGTGGATTGCAATCCAAGTTGTTGGTCATATGGAGGAAGGAACAGTTGGTCTCACGTGTTGCTTTTGAACTAGCCAAAAGGTTGGTTAAGCAGAACATAAAAATATTCGAGAGATGGTTGACCCACGAGAAGTTGCAAAGGATTTGTAGTGACCAACCATGAAGCAAGAACGAGTTAAGGAGGAAGGGTCTTTGCTTCATTTGCAAGGAACCTTGGGGACCTGACCACTCATGCTCAAGTGACACCGACGAGATGATAGAGGTAGATCAAGAGGATGTTCCTTTTGACTTTCCGGATGAGGATTCTTCATTTTATAGATGAGTCCATGGGTTCTTACGAGGATAACTCTAAGAAGCATGAGAAGTCATATGGAGTTGTTGAGAGTAGGCCGGATATATATTCCTTCGTGTATGATGAGCAGTTTGTTTGTTCCTTCTTTTTGGTTTCCCTTATGGCATGGTCAGGATGGACTTCCATGGTTGGAGGCAACTAGGTCACAAGAGTAGGTTTGCTCCATCAGCGAGCCCATGAGCTTTTGGAGAGACTCCATGGGGTTTTGAGGAGTTTCTTTGGGATCTGATGACATTCGCTTGGCATATTCTATCATCTGCACAGCTTGCTTTTTGTTCTGTTGCATTCTAACAACTTTCGGAAAACAGGGTTATTATGGAGCCTAACTCAATTAATTATGCTTAAGGTGGTGTTCCGAGAGGAATGCTTGGCGGAACACCTTAGTGTAATAGCTCGTTGGAACCAGAAAGAGAAGACCTACAGGATGAGATGGATGGAAGGGGCTTTCAATGGCCTAAGAAGGAATGGTGGTCGATTTACCAATTTTCCAAATTAATAAAAAAAGGGAAAAGGTACTAGTGATTTAAAATAATAATAAAATAAATGCTTCTAGAGGGGTCCATCAGATCTATAAAAAGAGGAGGAGACCATTTCGCGACAGCTTGGATTGTTGATATTTTTTGTTGGCAAGGATTGGAGAACCTAGTTCCCAACTTCTATAGCCCCAACACAGAAACCCTCAAGTTTGCTAGTGAGTGTTGGACAAAAACCCAGCACTCTTGAGGAGATTTCACTCAGAAATCTCATGATGCTTCAGTGGAGTTTTGGAGACAGCAGGTTTGTAGTTGTCTTCTCATCGGGCCATCTACATCACCAGGGTCATACATCATTTTGGTCAGACATATTTTTCTGGGTTTTGCTCCACTTGGTTGGCAACCTTAGGTTCCACTATTCCTTCACGTTGATGTACTCTTTCCAGTGGATTAAGAAAATGGTTCAATGATTTTATTGGCGTTTATCTGTGCATCAAATTTTTTTTTTTTTTTTTTTTTTTTTTTTTTGTGGTAAGCTTGGTAGGACCTTTCATTTTTCTTTTTTTTTCTCTCTTTTAGTTTTTTTTATTCCATCTTCATCAACATGTCCAAATACATCACCCCGATCGGGGAAGGGAATTGTACATGTGATGAGTGCCATAACAGCCCGCCTCATCACCGTTTAACCAAGACCGGATGGACATTTGTGCATAAAATTGTTGGTTGTGTGTTTATTTGTGATTATTTTGTTGTTCAAGTTCATTTCTGGTATCTACTGTTAAACTTTTCCATTAGGGATATTACACAGTCAATAGACCTCATGGGAGACATTTAGGGAGATGAGCTCCCTGTGATGATTCAACATGAGCATCATATAGTGGAGCATGGATTAGATGAGGACATTGTTTTGCATAGTGTGCATGATGAGCCATTTTTGGAGAGCAAGTTGGCAGCTCATGAGGAGTCGATGATGGAGGAGTATGAGTAGCCCTTTTTTGGACTAGCCATTGATTAGGAACAAACAGATGCACAGGCAGTTGGTAGAGTTGCAGTACTTTCAAGCAACGGCCTTCTCCGAGAGTACATAGGCAAGGCTTGCAGCATGGTTTGCCCACTTGTAGGAAGAGGAGCAGGGCTTCCTAGACAAATCTGGGTGATTGACCAAGCAGAGTTGCATGATTTGGGCACAGTGCAATGGATTTATCTCATATACAGGTGCTTGTGCATTCAGTCCTTTCGACGGGATGGATTGGCGAGAGATCATTAGTTGGTATCCTATTGATGGAGTGTCTTTCTTAGTCAGGGATGCAATACAGCAGGGGCCCTTAGAGATAAGGGATACTATATGCTCATGTTGGCAGCAGGATGTAGGTCAGTCGCCCATCAGCATTCTAGCACAACATCAACATAATGGCATTGACTTTGGTCTATGCCAAGGAATGGACTGGAGAGAGGTGATGAGTTGGTATTCTACTAGTGGAGCAACATCTATGGCCAGAGACAGAGCATAATCAGAGCCATGAGGCATGGACGAGGACTGGCCATGGTGGCATTAGGATCTAGGTATTGTGGGATACATTCATGTTTGTATTGCATGGAGGCATGATGTGGTCCAATGCTTCATATGGGATCTTGGTAACAGTTTAGTTAATGCCTCTATAGTGGACAGGTGCAAATTGCTTGAGGGCAAGCAATCTTGTGGTGGGAGGATTTGTCATGGCCCCATATTTATTTTCCTCTATAGTACAGCCAGGATGGATTTCCAGGGCATGGGATGGCCAGGTCATGAGAGCAAGATTATGTCATCAGGACTCTCAGGGGAGTTTTGAGGAGTTTTTATGGGATCTAATGGCATTCGCTTGGCATTTACCATCATCTGCACAGCTTGCCTTTTGTTTTGTTGCATTCTAGAAACTTTTGTAAAACAAGGTTATAATTGAGCCTAACTTAATTAATTACGCATGAGGTGGCATTCTGGGAGGATCATTTGATGGAACACATCAATGTAATAGCTTGTTGGAATCAATGTAATAGCTTGTTGCAGTGCAGCGGTTAGCAGTGGCAGTGTTATGGGCAGCACGATGCAGCAATTTGAGAGGCAGCTGCAGTACGGATGTAGCAGTGGTTGGGCAATGTCATGGGCAGTAGTACAGAAGAGCAACAACAACGCATTGATGAAGGGCAGCAGGCCAAGCATCAGCGCAAAGGCCAACACCAGAGATCAAAGCAACCTTCAAGATGAAGCGTTTTGCTAGAGCACATTCCTCGCTAAGAGGGAATGTTGAGATTTTGGGGTGTTGGGGTAGCATCAGATGTGCTCCAGCTCCCAAACTTTGTGGAGGGACTAGAGTATATAAGATCTCCAAGGCCCAAAAAACATTTTGGGAAATTCCATCCTGTTTAAGAGATATTTAATTAATTAATATTTTTAATTAAGGACCTGAAGTCTAACTTAGGAAAATTAAAAGATTAAAGGTAATTAAGTTAAACATGTGATGAGAATGACTTAAGTGACGCGAATCAAGCATCTTCTAATCCTAGTCGTCGATTCAAGATTAGATCACAGTCGTTGATGTTTCAACGAGAAAAGTATAAGAAAAGGGCTTGGGTTTAGTTGGAGAACACACACATTAGCAGAGCATTAAAGTTAAGCTGGAATTCTAGGGAGTAGTTTGCTAAGAATTTCAAAAGTGTTTTAGCTGCAGCGAGGGGCAGTATTGTGAAGGGGGATGGTCTAGTCCCAGGCCAGGAGTACAACGAGGGCAGAGAAGCAGCAGACCAACGCAGCGCAGAGCAACCGAGGGCCCAGCAGGAGCAGCGCAGAGGCAACAGAAGGCCAGGAGGGCTGACGCAGTCCCAGCTAGGGCAGCGCAGGGGCAGCGTAACCCAGTTTAGGGTGACGCAGACCCTTCCTGAGCAACGCAGAGGCTGACGCAAAGGGCTTCAAAGCAGTGTTGGGATTTCTACAGGCCGGAAAGGCTGAGTTCTGTAAATCCTGTTTGAGGGTGTGAATCAGTCAGTTTTTCTGTCTCCAGAATAAAGGTATTGCTGCAACTTTATTTCTCTGTCGGGTTAACCAGTTTAGTGCCCAAATCTGTTGTACTTAGAATTTGCTTAATAATAAAAACCCTCCAGAAGCTAGCAACACCAGTTTTCCCGCATTGTGTTTGTCCAGGTACAGTTGTCCAGAAAATCCTCATGTGTCACTTTGTCATTGTGCATGTTATTCAATTTAGATCTGCATGTGTAGCCTGTTAATGTATTCACTTCGATGTTAATGCTGAAGATTTTAGATTAATAACTTATGTAAGTAGGAGAAGTAAATCAAGAATTTAACAGTAGGGTTTTTGTTTAAGTAAATTCAGAAATTTTCACATTATCTTCTTCTCCTATTATTATGTTATTCTTATCATCAAACAGCTACCAAAAAAAGATCAAAGTACACAGGTACACAGAAATTAAGCTGCAAACCAGGGCCAAAACCTCTCCACTTGAGAGGAAAACCCACAAACCTCTTCTCTTCTCTTATAGATTCTTCAAATGACGAATTCCAAGACCACTAAAACAAAGACCAATACCCTTCCAAGACAAAGTCCAACCTTCTTGATAATGTGCTTCCCTTGTCCAAGTCAAACCCAGTCAAATCTCTTCAAGCAGTAGAACTTTGACCCCCAGCTACAGAATTTTGGCCTCTACTGCAGGTCTGAAATTTTCGGCCCCTACAACAGTTGTTGCCTCCACGCATGTGAACAAATCTAGGGCTTCCAAGGCTTCCTTTTACCTTCACTTGAGTTTCTCCTTCTTCTAGGGCTTGAGGATGACCTAATAGACCTTCCTTCGACCTTCTTTCTGCAATTTCTCCAAGTTCAATCATGCAGCAGCAAAACCCTAGTATCCTTCCTTCGCACGTGGGAAAAGAGAGAGAGAAATAACCCAAACACTTGTCTTTCATCCTTCATCCTTCTTCGTTGGCCTTCTTCTTCTTCACCTTCACTTGAATGATAAGAGGATGAATGATGTCCACAAGAGGTCGAGTTCCCTCCTATATATAGGCTCACAAGGTGGACGAAATTCCCTAATGAGGTTGACTTCTTAGATGCCAAGTTGCCTTGGTCTTGGAGGGTATTTTGACACAATTAAATACAAAAATAATTCTTTTCACAAGTCACAATGTGCCCCATGGGGTCTTTTTCATATGTCAATAACTCTTTTGACTTCTTGACCCTAGGACAAACCCTAGAAGCACTCAATGGGTGCTTGACCTCTAAAATAAAAGGCCTTGCGCATGAAACCCATGATACAAAAACAATAATAATATTTTTTCTTTCATTTTACAATATACAAGAATCAAAAGTAGATTTCATATTTATGAAGACCGAACCTAGTTACACATTTTTCAACAAATAAAAGTTTGGAGGCGCCAAGGGAGAATCTATGCTGTCGTTTTATAAGTTATTCTCACCAAGATTTTAATGAAGCTTTCGACTTTGGATTTCGAGCAAATTGACTCAACTTCTCACAAGCAACAGTGCCAAAGATGTTGCCTCAAAGTCTATTGGGCCTTGGCATTAAGGAAAAGGCCAGACCTTGTCGCAACAATGAGGTAGATTTCCACTGTCACCTCAGCAATCTTCCTCCTACTCTTTAGTGGAATTACACCAAAACAAAGGCTTCCCAATGATCACCTATGAAAATGGATATTCAATGTTATAAGGATCAATGTGATAAATGCATAGGCTAGGTAGACTCTAGAGATACTCAATGATGGACAATGGCTCGGACTCTTTAATAAGGAATGATGTGTCATGCACCAAGACTAGAGCAAAGGCACATACGACCTAGGGTTTATTGATATGTAGCAACAAAGGAGTTCCTAAGCACATATGAGTTAAAGAAAGGGTTTACTAAAAGATAGGATTAACAAAAGTATAAAACAAACCCTCCAATTAAGCCTCAAGTTGAAGCCCTTGCTAGGGTTAGGGTTTCTAAGGCAAAAAGTTGTATAAAGAAAGATGATATCAACCCTCTAAGGAAGTTTCACCATGCAAAATGCTAGATTTTGAGTTAAAAGGATCACCAAGGAAAAAGTTAGTTTTTATTACCACTAACACTCATCCACAATTGCCCTAAATCAATTCATCCCTAGCTAAATGCCATAGCGGCTTGCCTTAAAAGACTTAGAAAATAGAAAAGAGGAAAAATATTAAGTTTTTCAAAGTGTTTGATCAACACAAAGGTTGCCAATGCATGATGCTACTTGGGTGATGGAGTTGTTCGGGCTACTTCGAGGGATAAAACACAAATGTTTGGAGTTGTTAGACTTTCCTGAACACAGCATCCAGTATCTGGTTTCTAGCAATTAATTACTGAACGAATACACTATCAGATTCCTAACACAAAATATAGCGGAAGCAAAAAAAGAATTACTCGATCTCAATCACACACACATAAACAAAAATTTTCCCAATCAACAGTTCTTCATTAATAAATTAATCACGAAACTTACAAGGATCCCGTCCTGGAATAATGTCCCAATTGAGAAAATACAAAACTGATCACCAACCTCACTACAATCTCTCGAACCCAGCACACGCTCACTGAGAAGTCTCTCTTAATCTTGTGATGTTATATCTTAGCACCTCACATTAGGCTCAATTTATAACTTTCCTAAGCTAAGATTGACAGCCAAAATTAGCTCGTAAAGTTAACTGAAAATAAGTGACATTACTTTAGTTAATTATCCTATCTTTAGCTTTCTCTACTTTAACTCAAGTACAAGTCATAAACTTATCTTGCCTTACATGCACATCACACCAATATGCGTGCAACTCACATGCACACTCTAATTGTCGAATGCAAGCTCCTAACAAGTCAAATCAAGGTCCTTCTAGTCAAGACACAAGACTAGAAGTACCTTCCAAGCTACAAAGCTCAACACTCCCTCTTAGCGAAGGAGGTACTTCTGGAAGAACCTCCCCTGCCTTAATCTATCTCCAAGCCCATCTTAGTATTTGTAGTTGCTCCCTCTGACATAGAAGCTTGTCCTGCTACCTGAGGAGAACTTGTCACATCCAACTATGCTCCTACGATCTACTCCAAAGCATCCATTAATGTCATATCATACCAACTGAGGCTCCTAGCAGTACCTGAAGAATCACTCTTCTTAGCCACTTGCTCCCTCTCAACAACTAACATTGTTCCTATATCTAGGATCCCCTCAGATTTAGCCACGGGCTACCCCAGCAACCTATATGACTACCCTGTTTGATGCCAAGCACTACAATTGCATCCAAGGTTGCTCCCTCTTAATACAGAAGCACATGTCCATCTTGAAACAAAACTCTATATCCAGCATCCTCCAACGTTGATACTAAGAACACGTGAACCATCAACCTTGGAACAAACGACATCCTTGTCACTTCCAGAAATCCTCCTGACTCTAGCAGGAATCGGACACATTCAACCCCCTTCACTGCATGTGCGGTGCAAGCTCCACAACTCACCCTGCAATCTGAGCCTGTCTCTGAAACACTACGAAACACTAACCTTAGCATTGTCATGTGACTGGATGCTCTATTGTCCACTACCCATAACCCACTATCCTCATACACAACAATACTACTGTCAAAAACATAAGCAACTAGATAAAATTCCTTCTCGAATTTCTCCGTAAAATCGTCAATCTCAGTTGATGTTAATAGCCACTTGATCCTCCTTCTTCTTCTTCTTCTTCTTCTTGTGTGGACACTAGATCGCATAGTCGCCAGTCTTGTGACATGCAAAGCACTTCACTTTGCTCATGTCCTTCACGGAAGAAGATCCCCCACTTCCCTTTTCCTTACCTTTGCCCTTTCCAGCAAGAGAAAATTGTCCTCATCATCCTTTCCATCATGTTGGCCTACAATTTTGGAACGTCCCTTGTATCCTCCTATACAAAGTCATCCCACAATCTATCCTAGCAAGACAAATGCTCCCACATGACAATCCCATCAACAAATGCATCCCAATTCGAAGGAAAGCCACTCAAGGTTGATCTAACCAACTCTTCATTGTCAATAGTTTCCCCCACTATTGCCAAACCATTTCTAATGAGTGATCTTGCTTAGATATGAAGGAATTGTGTCAGTTTTAGATATCTTCGTGTTTCTCAATTTCGCCTTCAACATCGTCTTCCTATTTTGGTTTGTACTCTAGTACAACTTGGTTAATGATGCCCACACCTCATAGGCATACTACTTCCTCGTCACATGAGGTATAACATGGTTTTTAATGGAGACTAGGATTATTCTCTCGCGCTTCATGTTCCTCTTATTAAACTCAGTCAATTGAATAGGATCTACAAGAATTGGGTCAGTGTTTTACACAATGTCCCACAACTCCTGCTCCTCAAATAACAGAACAATTCGCTCCTTCAATGGGCTAAAATTTCCTACCTCGTCCAACATGTCCTCGTAACATAGTCATCTCTGTAAAACGAACCAACAATTAACTTTTTCACTTTCTACCCGTTGCCCAAGCCTACTGCCCGAGCCTGCTACACACTTCTCGAGGTTCCCCGACGCCTTCTTGCTCCCTAACCAGAAATCATCGACGCTATCAGGACACTTCTTAGTATAGTAGCAATTTTTTTTTTCAACATGGCCTATCAGTTGCAACCATGTATTTCCAAACTCCTTCGCCTTGACCAAAAATCTTGGCTCGATCTCCTCTGTCGAGCACTAGTGGCTCTCAACCCCGACTCCATACTCTACCTTTGCTAAAGGCCCGATTCTCCTCTGTTACATGTAGGAATTTACACGGTAAGTTCCATAGATCAAAGACCAAAGGTCACCACTCACAAACAGATCACAAATCAGTACACCAGTATTATCACGTGGTTAAAACCCTCGAAGAGCGAAACAGTTCACGGCCTGAGCCAACGCGGCCACTTCGGGCAATTTATTAATACAAAAAGAAAGGTTACATATGTTTCTCTCATAAATGGTTACCAGACAAATGACCCTCCATGCTCTTTAAATAGAGATCATGGACCAATCGGCTGTTAAACCACGAATCAAGTGCAATTAATACCGAGGTGAGAGATAACCGCCGGATTATAAGTTACAAATGTACATGGTAAAGAAACACACTTTACCTAACTCTACACTAGACTAAGTCATTCTTCACTATTTCCTATGTGTCAAATTATCCTAACATCCTCCCTTAAGAACAACTTGGGATAGGATTGAAGGATTTACAAAGGTGACACAAAGGAGCCTATTTCCTATGTGTCGAAATATCCTAACATCCCCCCTTGAGAAAAAATTGGGATAGGATTGAAGGATTTACAAAAGTGACACAATAGGAGAAGGAAGGAGGAATTAGAGCCTATCCCCCCTTAATGACAACTTTCCTGAACTCCAAGCATGGATCAAAGTTTGGTAAACTTCGCTTCTGTGAGAGCCTTCGTAGAGATATCGGCTACTTGATCATTGGTCAGACAATACTGCACTTCAAGAACACGATCATGAATGAGCTTTTTGATGAAGTGTATGTGGATTTCAGTGTGTTTCATACGCTGATGCTGAGCTGGATCTTTAAATAGCTGAATGGCACTGTAATTATCACACCAAAGTGTAGTTGGATGTTGCTGATGAAGACCAAATTCAGATAGGATCTGACGAAGCCACATAGCTTCCTTGTTGGCTTCAACTGCACCACGATACTTTGCTTCTACTAAAGAAAGGGATATGACACTTTGTTTCTTACAATACCAAGTAATAGGTCCTGAACCAAGAGTGAATACATATCCTGCAGTGGACTTCTGATCATCAGGGTCACCAGCCCAATCAGAATCAGTGAAACCAATTAACAAGGGACATGCTCTTGCACTGTAATGAATCCTGAACTGAGTTGTACCTTGAATATATTGAAGTATTCTTTTAGCTACTTTCCCGTGACTTTCATAAGGTTGGTGCATAAACTGATCAACAAGACCAACGGCAAAGGAAAGGTTAGGACGGGTATGGTTTGGATACAAAAGTTTACCAACAAATTGACGGTATAAGGTAGCATCAACTTTAGGGGTAGTACAGTTGACTAAAATCTTGACTCCAAACTAAAAGGGAGAAGGGGAAGGCTTACAGTCTTCCATGTGAAAGTGGTGTAGAAGATCACAGGCATACTTGGACTAAGAGAGGGTAATGCCTTCCTTGGTTTGCAAGACTTGAAGACCAAGAAAATAATGCAAGACTGTGTCCTAAGTCTGTCACTTCAAACTTATTTTTGAGGCTAGACTTCACGTGGTTCATATGGTTTGGATCACTACCAGTAAGGATAAGATCATCAACATAAAGAACAAGGATAGTGAAGGAATTACCCACATTCTTGGTGTAGACGATGTTGTCGGAATGACACCTAGAAAAGCCATTATCTAAGAGAAATCTATCCATTTTGGCATACCAAACACAGAGGGAACTGTTTTGAGACCATAGAGAGACTTCCTAAGGCGACAAACAAAATTGGAAGTCTTTTGAATAAACCAAGGGGTTGTTCCATGTAGATTTCTTCATGCAAATCTCCATGTAAGAAGGCGGATTTAACATCCATCTGATGGACTTCCCATTTAAAGGAGGCAACAAGGGAAAGAACAAGGCGGATAGAATTCATTTTGGCAATAGGGGAGAAGGTTTCATTATAGTCAATGCCTTCAACTTGTGAAAAACCTTTAGCAACAAGACGAGCTTTATGTCCATCCACTTTTCCATCTAGTCCAAACTTTGTTTTGTAAACCTATCTGCATTTGACAAGTTTTCTTCCTTTTGGAAGAGGAACAAGATCCCAAGTATTGTTTGCCAATAAGGAACGACACTCTTCATTCATAGCTTCATCCCAATCTGAATGACCGGAGGCTTCTTCAAAGGTTACTGGATCAAGTTTTTCTGGAACTTGAGCCAATAAGGAAGAAGCTCTTTCGAACTAAAAACGTGTACGTCGTCGATCAGCAGGGTCACCTGCAAGACAACCTGTTGCATCCCGAGTAGAGCGGACCCATCTTGGAAGCGGTGGAGTATAAGGAACAATTTCACGAGCTGGAGGAGGATTTTCATCCTCGCTGTCATCATCTGAACTAGAAGGAATGCTATTAAAACTAGAAGAGAGAGAGAGAGAGGTGGCACATATGTCGAATCAGGCTCACAGGCCAAAGGTGGCACACTTGCCGAACTAGGCTTGCAGGCCGATATATTTTCATCAAACTTTACATATCTTCTAATGATAATATTTTTGGATTTTGGTTGAAGAAATCTATATCCTTTGACATCTTCAGAATATCCAACAAAAATACATTTTTCACTCTAAGGTTCTAAGGCTTTATGTTTCGCATCTAGAATATGGGCCCAAGCATCACTTCCAAAAACACGAAAGTGACTTACATCTGGTTTGATTAAGCTCCAAGCTTCTTCTAGAGTTATATTGTTTAAAACCTTAGTAGGAGTGTGATTTACTATGTAATTTGCACAGTTAATGGCTTCTGCCCAGAAATTGAGACCAAATCCTTTAGATTGAAGCATACAATTAGCCATTTCTTTTAAGGTGTGATTCTTCCTTTCAGCTACACCATTTTGTTGTGGAGTATATGGAACAGTTTGTTACAATTGAACGTCATGCTCAGTGCAGAAGTTGATAAATTTGTTGTTAACATATTCTCCGCCATTGTCTAATCTTAACTTAAGAATTTGATGTCCAGATTGTTTCTCAACAAAGGCCTTAAAGGCCAAGAACATGTTAAAAACGTCACTCTTGAGTTTTAAGAAATATACCCAAGTGCGTCTGGAAAAATCATCAATGAAAGTTAAGAAGTACTTGCAATCAAAGAAAGAAACAACAGGAAGAGGACCACATAAATCACTATGCACAAGCTGCAAAGGGGCTGAAGCGTGCCAAGAGGCACGTTTGTCAAAATTGTCCCAATGATGTTTTCCGAGTACACATCCGGAGCAAACACCATCTCCGCAAGATACCATAGGAAGGCCCGTCACCATATTTTCCTTACATAGAGTTTGAAGAGAGCGATAGTTTAAGTGACCAAATCACTCATGCCAAAGTTTGCTCACATCATCATTATGAGCAACAAAAATCGAGGGAAGAGATGATGACCCAAAGTTGTCAAACTTATACAACCTTGTGGAATCATCAGCAATGCCAGTAGCTAAAATATGTTTAGGATCTTTGAAGTCCTTGATTTCAACATCATGAGGTGAGAATTCTACTATTTTCGCTTCACCTAAATGAGTTATCTGATAAACAGATAGAAGGTTGCATGACAAGGTAGGAACACATAATACATCATTAAACTGACCATTATCTAGATGAATGGTTCAGATCCTACAACACTAAGAGATCTATCATCACCAACATAAATATGTTTGGTGTTACAATCATTTAAAGAAGAAAACATGGATTTATTTTTAGGCGTGTGGTAAGAAGCTCCAGAATCAGTGAGCCACTCATGAGAAGGAGAAGAAGAAGATACATTTAATGCATAACCAGATCTTGATGCTTGACAACCACAAGCAGAAAGTGCCATACCTGAAGATGAAGGTGAAGAGTGCTCCAAATTGACGTTGTGCTTCTTCATTGCTGCTTCTAAGGCTTCCATCTTCTTGAAACATTTGGACTCTATATGGCCATCCCAATTGCAAAAGTTGCTATGTCTATTTGCTTTCTTCCCTTTGTTTTGATTTGCCTTATTATTTTGGTGATTTGATTTTTCAGTTTGTGGCTGAAATTGCTTAGGGCCCTTGTTTGGTTTAGGACCATATTTTTTAGGATACTGCTTCTTTGGATTCTTTTGATATGGTTGTTGTTGGGCTGCTAAGGCTTTCTTAGAAGCGTTTCCAGCAGTGATAAGACCAAGGTGTAAAAGTTTTTCTTGTTCTCTTATCAAAGAATCACAAAAGGCATCAAAAGAGGGATTCTTGTAGGTGGTTTTGTTAAAGAATTAATCATTCGGTTAGTTTAGAAGTAGTTCTAGATTAGTTAGCAGTCAGTTTCCAGATTCAGTTTATGCATAATTGTTTCTGAGTTGTATAAATATACATTTCTCCTTTCAATAAACATATGTGTAGTTCCGTTGTGCTCTGCCATTCTCTGTTGTCTCTTTTGTCAATTTGACATGGTATCAGAGCAAGGAGTCGATTTGTTTTCTGTTTGATCGTTGGAGTCGCAGAGACAGAGACCAGGACACCGGAGCCAAGCTTGGAGAATTGTGTTGTTGTCGCCGCCACCACCCCTTGTGTGAATTGACCAGTGTGCTGCGCATTCAAAGAACCCGCTGCCACCGAGTTGTGAACACTGGCTGCAGTGGTAGTAGCCGCAGGTAATGCTGGAGAATACTGTTGTTTGTTGTTAACCCAGCAGTGGTAGTAGACGCAGGTTCCGCTGGAGAATACTGTTGTTTGTTGTTAACCCAGTGGGTTAAGAGATCTGGTATGAATGAACTTATTTATTGGTTGTGATTCACTAGACAGACAAGCATCCTGCATGGAGTTTCGTAGCAGTACGTTTTGTCAATTTAATTAAAGATGGGCTGTTGAACTGAATCAACAGTTGGGATGCAGGCGCTATGCCTGGCCAAATGAGCATAGCAGAGGGAGAGTCTGTTGCTGAGAATACTTAGCCGCGCAGAAGAGAGAGGATCGTGAAGAGATCATATCGCGCAGCAGAGAGAGGATCCCAAAGAGATTCAGATTGTAACAAACAAAAAAAATGGTGGCCATCCGTGGAAGCGGAACCCAACCGTCAATAGATCCGACCTGATCCAAGCAAAGTTGAAATCCTTGGCTTGTCGACTTGTGGAAGAGTGGTAAAGAAGTGCCAAATCTGCCTGTAAAGGAGTCCATGTGCAAGAGAAAGAAGTTCACTCTGTTGAGAATTTGGAGGCGTGAACTGCGCTAAATACCAGCGTTTGGAGAGGTCGTCCGCCAGTCAAGTAGGGGAAGAAAGCAGACCTGCCTATAGAAGCTCCCGCTGAAGAGAAGGCCGAGGATTAATGAAAGTTTGGAGGCATGTTTGGAGGCATTTAAAAGGTATGCGTGAAAGTTTAAAGGCATTTCAAAGAAATGTTAAATGGATGAATGAATATGGGCGTTAAAGTAATTCAGGCAAAAAAAAAGAAAGTCTCGATTTCTTTAATCCGTTTTTTTATGGTTATATGAAATTCATATGGCTTATACATGGCCATGATGGATCTGTTTGGTTTGCCTCGGAGATGAAAGCTTTGCATAATGACTGTGAACGTTTTGAGTTGTTTGTGAAATCTGTCCAACTGCAGTCGTTTTATTAATACTGAAATCTGTCCAACTGCAACTTTCGGTGTGAATTACAAAAGAAAATTGGCCATTTCTGAAATCTGTCAAACTGCAATCGTTTCGTTAATGGCAATGACAGAAAAATCAGAAGTAAGACCTGGTTGCTACTCTTACTGGTATGTTTTCCTTGGAACCGATCTCGTGAATTTGCTGGAGCATTCTCGTACGCTGCCGCATGTAAACTGCCGTTGATTAGAAATCCCATCGAATCTTTCCTAACTGTAGTTAGGGTTTCGGTGCAGTTGGGCCGTGAAGTAATCTTGCCACTTTAAGGCGCCGGCGAATTAGGGGTTTGGTGATATTGCGGCTCTGCATAATTGTGGTTGGAAGAAAAGGAAATTATTCGGTGTGGTTGGGATCCGGAGGCGAAACGATATTGTTTTGCTCTTATCGGGAGTTTGAAAGGCGTTGACTCGCTCGAGCTGAAGGAGGAAGGAAGCGGGGGTTTGTAATTTGGTGATTTGCTGGAGTTTTCCCCCCTGTTGCTCGCAGTCAGAGGATAGGAGGAGTTTCCCCCCCCTGTTGCTCGTTCGATGTCCGTTGGAATTCGCCATTGCTGCAGATTGCAAGTGTTTCTTCCAAGAGTGCATAACCGCTTAAGGGAAGTTTGGCTGCCATGCTAAGAGTTTCTTTTTTCTGGACCTTTGTTGTCATATATGTAAGTTCAAACAAAGTTTGTGAAAAAGGTTTATTCAAAAGAGCGCTGAAAAGGTTTTAAAGAATATATTTTTAAGTTTTTAAAGGATATGAGATTTAGGGGGAATTAATTGAATTTGAATACGGGAATCATGTTTTTGTGGTTCATTTAAAATCTGAAGAGTAAAAAAGTGAGTGAGAAAGTGAAAGTGTTAAAGCCTGTCAAAGTATTGTCTTAGTACATAAATTTTGGAAGTTTTTGGAAGCAAGGTATTTGATGCATATGTAGACTCATTTGTTTGTGGAAGTCAAGCAAAGAGTTTGTTGAATCCCACTGTGTTCAGTCACGAGTGGATGATGTATGCGAAGAAAGTGCAGAAGTCGTAGAGAGAGCACGAAGATGTTTGTGAACCCCACTGTACACAGTTACAAGTGGACGAAGATGTTTGTGAACCCCACTGTACATAGTTACAAGTGGACGAAGATTTGTTGATACCAGCAACACGGATTGCTGACGATACCAGCAACATGGATTGCTGACGAAGATTTGTTGATTCCAGCAACAGAGCTTGCTGACGAAAGTTTGGTAATTCCAGCAACAGAGCTTGCTGACGAAAGTTTGGTGAAACCAGCAACACAGTTTGTTGATGATGACTTGTTGATTCGAGCAACACAGCTTGCTGATGATGAGATGGTAAATCCAGCAATGCAACTTGCTGATGAAAATTTGATGGTTAATGTTAACTTTGATAATGAATTTTTGACTAATGATGACTGGTTGCAGATGATGCAACAAAAATATGATATTGACATGATGTTATTTGGTGAGATAACCCCTCTGCAGTTAGTGGAAGAAAACTTGTTTGCAGCATTACATGTTAGTGGAAAAGAGACAAAAACAGAAGAAAAGAAAGAAGTTTGCAAAGAAAAAGCAGAAACAGAGAAAGATGTAGAAGCAGAGAAGGAAGCGCAACTGCAGAAATCTCTCATTGCAGAGCAGAAGGAAACAAAGATAGAGACAGAAATAGAGAAAGAAGCACAACAGGAGAAAGCTCTCATTGCAGAGCAAAAAGACCGGAACCAATGTCATTCTAAAAATATTTTGGATTTTGATATTGATTTCCAATGTGCAGGTACACAAAATGATTATGAAGAAGAGTTAAAGTTTATTGAAACATGGCTTGCAACACCATGTCTGGATGAGATCTACACAGAAGATGTAGAAATGAATGTTGAAGATGACATGCATGATGAACATGTCAATGAAATTTTCACGCATTGGAGTTTTGAAGAAATAAGACATTATTTTAATATTATGTTGCAGCAGATTGATCATGAAAACCATAATACGAAAGACAATATGTGGCAGCAGCCCACATTTCTTGAAGATGTCCAGGACATGCTTAGACAACCTGGAATTGTAAAAGACAAAGACCTGCACCAGCAAATGAAAAGTCTGAAGTTTGAACAATACAATAAGACGAATATGAGGAAACAATTTAGAGGCTACAGAATTTGGAAGAAAAGAAGAAAAAAGCCAAATCTAGTTGAAAGTCAAGAGACTTCTCTCTGACTTCGAAAATATAGAATGAATTTCGATGTCAAAAGTTAGGAACAAAATAATGTAACCCTCAAGATTAAGAGGAGGTGTTAAAGAATTAATCATTCGGTTAGTTTAGAAGTAGTTCTAGATTAGTTAGCAGTCAGTTTCCAGATTCAGTTTATGCATAACTGTTTCTGAGTTGTATAAATATACATTTCTCCTTTCAATAAACATATGTGTAGTTCCGTTGTGCTCTGCCATTCTCTGCTGTCTCTTTTGTTAATTTGACAGGTTCCTAAAGAAATGATAGTTTCTATGGTGGAATGGAAGGCGGAAAAAAATACAGAGTATGCAGGGCCAAGCTTAGCAAGAATGCAATAGATGAGGCTACCATCTTCCTTTTTGACCTTACACTCTTCTAAAAGAAGTCTAAGGGTCTTGAATTTGGACAAAAAGTCTTCAATAGAGGAGAAATTATTAGGGTCCAAAGTAAGCAACTCATTTTCAAGCTGGTGGGCCCTGATTTGATTTTGAATGCCAAAAACATTATTTAGCTTTTCTAGGGCTTTATCAGGGGTGTCAATGTCAAGGATGTGAAATCGAAGATCTTGAGCAATGGACATTCCTATCAACCCTCATGCTTGATCTTGTCTATTTTCCCATTTAGGAACTTTATCATCATCGGAAGGTTTAGTTTCTTGACCTGTGGCTATTCTATAAAGCCCTTTACTTCTAAGTATATCTACCATGTGAGATAGCCATTGGAAATAATTGGTGCTGTTAAGAATAACCGGGCATGCACTTTCCATTTTTTTTTTTTAATGAAGCTGAGAAAAGCTGAAAATAACTGCTCCAATGGAAAGATCTCAAAAAATTAGGCCGTTTCAAAAAAAACGGCTTCCGGATGAAGAAGTTATGCCTATTGAAAAATCTGAGTTGTAGATGTCGAATAGTTGCGGGAACGGGATGAAGTGCGGCTTTTTTAAAAAACAATTCCGCCCCTTTGAACAAAAACTTTTTACAAAAGAAGCTTGAGAAGGAGACTTGAACCGAAGACCTCTATTCTCATAAACTAACTGCTCACCAAGTGAGATTGTAAAAGGATCATGTTATTTTAGAAGGGAGGAAGGGGGGATTATTATTATTATTATTATTATTATTATTATTATTATTTGGTGTGTGTGCCTTTTCCTGCACATAAAACACAAAAAAAAAAGTGGAATGCAAAGCCTTACGGCAGAATGTTAAATTCTCAATTAGCCTTACCGGCAACTATCACTTTTCTCACTATTTCTGATTTCCCGAGATCGCACAAAGACGTGGGGAAAGAGCATACGTAGCAAAAAAAATCTCTTTTTCATGTTTCTGATATGCCGAGATCGCACGAAGCGCACAGCAAAGAGCATACACAGAGAAGAGGGTATAGATCCAGCAAATAAATAAAACCTTAATACAGAAAAGAAAAAAAAACCGAAATAAGCAGAACTATTAACAAATATAGCTGCAAAATAGATGCTTTATACCTCAAGATCTAAACTGACATAACTTGGGCAGCCGGAAACCTTTTTGCATGAAATGAAAGGCGTTCCTCACTATAACAGACGCTTCGGACACAACCGAGCAGTTCTCCAAGCCCAAAAATGTTCAGAAATAGTAGATCTACAAAACGGAATTCGCATGCAGTCAAACCAGCTTCGGATTTTGATCAACAACGGACGCGGCCCTCAAAATAGCTCCGATACCATGTAGGAATTTACAGGGTAAGTTTCGTAGATCAAGAACCAAAGGTCACCACTCACAAACAGATCACAAATCAGTACACCAGTATAATCACGTGGTTAAAACCATCAAAGAGGGAAACAGTCCACGCCTTAAGCCAACACGACCACTTCAGGGAATTTATTAATATAAAAGAAAAGTTACATATGTTTCTCTCATAAATGGTTACCGGACAAATGACCCTCCATGCTCTTTAAATAGAGATCATGGACCAATCGGGTGTTAAGCCACGGATCAAGTGCTGTTAATACCGAGGTGAGAGATAATCGTCAGATCACTACAAATCGTGACAGCCAGATTATAAGTTACAAATGTACATGGTAAAGAAACACACTTTACCTAACTCTACACTAGACTAAGTTATTCTTAACTATTTCCTATGTGTCAGAATATCCTAACATTACACCTATCATTGCACAAATTTCCCGACATTAAAACTGTACACTTGTTAACTTTAATTGTAAAATACATAAGAGATATTTGTAATAATAATTTATTATATATAAGAATGTATATGTGATGAGAAATGTTACAATGAGGCCCTGGTTATATACTTACGCAGGTGACCTTTCATGACTAGGCATGTCTTTTAGAAATGTCTTTTCACTTAACTAACTACTATTTAAGATAATCATCATTTGATTATTATTTACATTTATTTCTTTATATTTATTCAATTTGTTATGAATTATATTCATAACACTGTTCCTTCCTTCAAAAGCTTTGTCCTCAAAGCTTATAGTTGACAATTTTCTTCAGTTTAATCACACACCATTTTCTTCATTACCATTTTCTTCATTTGCTTTAGTCATTTTTTTATAAGTGAAACGGGTCACAAATTTTATTTTATTAATGTTCGTCATGTATAATTTGTTGTCATACTCCTTTGGAATTTTATTTTTTTTAATAAATAGATTTTTTGGGCTATATACTTAAATTCTATTTATTACTTAACTATATAATTAATTATATAATAGAAGGATTATATAATTGATTAATTTAGTAACTATATAACTGATTAATATATATATATATATAATTGATTGTAACGTTATACGTATTCCAAACACCGTTTTGACTGGTGGTGAGTTAAGTACTTTTCCTCCACTGCTGAATGATTTTTCTATTCGCTGCTCCCACTGCTTATTGTTATTCGAAGTTCAAAACGGCGTTTTGATTAATCGTTCTATATATCACACCGTATCACCTAAACATTGTGTCATATAGCCTGATACCACCTTCTATTTAGAACGCGGAGTAAAAAATGCAGACAGCCAAGTGGAATTTGGATCGAAAGAACCGGCTGACAGGTAGTTGGGATTAATCCAGGAAAGGCACAGCAGAGAGGTCTGCTAAAAATCTGGGCCACTGAAATCTGCACCCACTGGCACAAATCAACGGTTGATTCTAGAGGGCATCCTGCTATGAGCTTACTCAACAATAGAAAACCCTCTTTGGACTCAACAATTGCGTATTTGCGTTGAATTGTAGAACTGATTTCGTGTAGATATCGCAATAATTTGTCGCATATTAATTGTTTTTCCTCACGATCCAATAAAGCATTAACTGCAGCTTCTAGATCTGCGGTTCTTGAAATGAAGGACCGATGGACCGTTTCCAGCCATGGAAGATACCCCCTTCGGAGCCACACATCTGGGTTACTCTATTTTGTCATTTTTGTAACAAGAGACAACTTATCTAGAGCGGCTTCATCAATGCCCCCCATTCGATTATGAATGGACATGCTTGACAACAAGACTGCCAAGGAAAATATTTGTGTACTACATGTACCAGTTTGATCAGAAGCACCAATTCCTTCTTTATCCAGAAGCAAAAGATTGTATTCAATTCCATCACTTGCAATCCTCTTCAAGGGAGTACTCCACAACCAATGACCTTTTGTACACTGAAGCAACATAATATTAGCGTGGGAACACCATATGGAACTTTCTGGGATATATTCTGAATTATCGACAAAATGAAACAACCTGTGTAAATGTGGAGAGTAGTCTGATTTCATAAGTGGAAGCGAATGATTATCCCCTTTACTAGCTTCATAATGCTTGGTTGCTTGATTATTGTGCATTGCTTCTAAATCAAGTGATGCAAGGGACTCTTCAAAATCTGATAAGGAATTGTACTCTTCATTACTACTCTCGTAAATATGATATCTAGGTTGTCTTTGCCCAGCCGGTGGACCATTTTTGGATGCATTTGACATTACTCCTTCAGACTCCCTTTTATTTTCAACTCCCCCAGTTGAGTTGCTTGACCTTGTTATTGAATTATCTCCACTATCAGGACTAGCACTAAGTCCAGAAAAAACATCACTAATGCTACTTTCATTTCCTATATAAGAGGCACTATAGGATTGGAATTTTTCAGAAACAACACTTTCTTCTTCACCCTTAGTTGTCATATACCCATTTTGAGTATCTCCCATGTTACTTTGAGAAGATCTTAATCCAACATGTTCAAAATTTTCCATTTTAGAACATTCTTCATTGTTATGATATTTTTCTTCTTCCACATCATCTTCATCTGAAACATCATTTTGATCTTCATAATCTCCGTCAACATTAGGATCAACTTCGTCTTATCCTGTTTCTTTACTGTTGCTATCATCATCATCTTCATTATTATCGATTTCCATATAATTCTTTTTAAAACGTGTTGTCATTTCTGCACATGACTTTTTTACTAGCTGAAGCTTTTCTTGAATTTTTCTAATCTGCTCACTTTCTTCGGGATCTACACGTAATGGCACATTGTACGGTAAACTATGTTCATAGGCTCGTAAACTACGTTCATAGGCTCGTAAGACTATATTGTGCGACATAGCTCCGATACCACTGAAGCAACAAAACTGTACGCTTGTTGACTTTAATTGTAAAATAAACAAGAGGTATTTGTAATAATAACTTATTATATATAAGAATGTATATGTGATGAGAAATGTTACAATGAGACCCTGCTTATATACCTACGCAGGTGACCTTTCATGACTAGGCATGTCTTTTAGACATACCTTTTCACTTAACTAACTACTATTTAAGATAATCATCATTTGATTATTATTTACATTTATTTATTTATATTTATTCAATTTGTTATGAATTATATTCATAACAACTTCGTTGTGTTGTTTCGATCCAATCTAGTTGTGTTTCTCTGCATTCAAATTGTTTTTGGTCGACCAAAAAAACCTTTTATTTATATTTATTCAATTTGTTATGAATTATATTCATAACAACTATGTTGTGTTGTTTCGATCCAATCTAGTTGTGTTTCTCTGCATTCAAATTGTTTTTGGTCGACCAAAAAAACCTTGCCAATTGCTCCCTTACGTGTTGAATTTCCCTTTGTAGGTTTTCCTAAGCTCTTGTCGGTTTGGTTGCTTCTGGCAACTATGTCTTATTGTGGACGCATCCCCCTACAGCCCCATTGCGTGTGCGTTGTTGTCTCAACCTGTTGTGTTCTTTTTTTCTTTTCGATGTGCTTTGTTTGTCTCGGCCCTCTCGATTTGCTCTACTCTTGCTCGTTTGCCTACGACCTGTCCATGCTGCAACCCACACACCTAGAAGGCAACGACTTTGTCAGACTCTAGCGGCTAATTTCACAAGTGTTGTCTGCTCGATAGTCCTCCAACAAAACGTGCTCGGCCTCCGCCTGTTCTCAACCTGCCTATCTTTGCGTCCTATGCGGCCAACTTGGTCTAGCCACTGTCACCTGCTCCAGTGACTGAGTAGTGGCCCCTATCGACTATGGCGGCTGGTTCAGCCTGTCGGCCACCCAATCGCCTTTCCTTATATATATATATATATATATATATATATATATATATATCCCCCTCCTTTTCTTACCTTAAATTTTCTAAATTGTCTTCTTTTGTTTTGACTCAAAAAAATTCACACGTAAGAAAATTCTTCGGCCCAAAAAAAAAAAACAAATCTTTGCCTTCAAAAAAAAATCATTCGTATGATCTGAGCCAACCTAGTTTTGGCGATCTGATACGAACCTTGACCTATAATTCCGAGATTGATTCAGATTTTCGGCTTTGATACCATGTTAGACTTTCCCGAACCCAGCACCTGGTATTCAATTTCCAGTAATTAATTATTGAATGAATCCACGACCAGATTCCTAACATAAAATATATAATGAAAGCAAACAAAGAATTACTCTATCTAAATCACACACACATAAACAGAGTTTTTCCCAATCAACAGTTCTTCATTAATACATTAATCACGGAATTTACTGGGGTTCTTGTCCTGCGATAATGGCCCAATTGATAAAATACAAAATTAATAATTGGCCTCAAATTTGACAATGGAGGAGAATATACATCCAAGGAGATCATAGCATTCTGTAAGGAGTCTGGGATTAAGAGGGAGTTGATAGTTCCATACTATTACGAACAAAATGGTGTATTAGAAAGAAAGAAAAGATCCATTGAAGAAAGTGTAAAAGCAATGATTCATGATCAAGATCTGCCAAAGTTTCTATGGGGAGAAGCAACTAAAACTGTAGTCTATATTCAAAATAGATGTCCTCACAGATCTCTGGACAATAAAACTCCAGAAGAAGTATTCAGGGAAAGAAGCCATCTGTAGATCATCCCCGAATCTTCGGGTGTCCTGTACCAAAGGAAAAAAGAAAGAAGTTGGATCCTTCAGGAATGAAAGGAATCTTTGTTGGATATAGCAACTCATCAAAAGCTTATAGAATATACATAAAGGATTGCCATCACATAGAAGTTAGTCGTGATGTCATATTTGATGAAAGCATAGCATTCAAGAAATCAAAAGATCTTTCCACAGACTCTGATGATGAAGATCTTTCAATATTTGAGGAAGAAGTGAACCAAGAAACTGAGGAATCTCACCATGAAGAGGAAGGTCCCAGTGAACCCATTCAACCAGTGGTCATACCTGAATCAGGATAATGGGTCACAAGCCAACCCGATAGCTCATAATAACAAAAATATGCCATAAAATACCATATGTTGTTGAAAAATGTGTAACTAGATTCGATCTTCATAAATATGAAATGTACTTTTGATTCTTGTATTTTGTAAAATGAAAGAAAAATTAATAGTGTTATTTTTTAGCATGGGTTTCATGCTCAAGGTCTTTTATTTTAGAGGTCAAGCACCCATTTAGTGCTTCTAGGGTTTGCCCTAAGTCAAGAAGTCAAAAGAGTCATTGTCATAATTTGAAGACCCCATCGAGCACATTATAACTTGTAAAGAAAATTATTTTTGTCATTAAAGTGTCAAAAATACCCTTCAAGACCAAGTCGGCCTCGCAGATGAGAAGACGACCTATTTTGAGGAGCCACGTCCACCTTAAGAAGCCTATATAAAGGAGGGAACTCGACCTCCTTGGATCACATAGATCACTCACTCATTCAAGCAAAGGAGAAGAACAAGAAGGCTAGCGAAGAAGGAAAACGACGAAGAAAGATTGTTTCTGGGCTAATTCTCTCTCATACATGCGAAGAAGGAAAGCTAGGGTTTGTTGCTTCAAGGTCAAAATTCTCTATCTGCTGGAAGAGGATCAAAATTGTTGGAAGAAGGACCTAATAGGTCACCTACTAGCACTAGACAAGGAAGCAACAAAAGCGAAGTTGTGAAGAGGCCTTGGAAGGCTAATTTCTCTCAAACGTGTGGTTGCGGTAGCAGTTGCAGGGGGCCGAAAATTTCAGACCTGTAGTAGATGCCGAAATTCTGAAGCTGGGAGTCGAAGTTGTGCTGCTAGAAGAGATTTGACTAGGTTTGATTAATAGATGCCGAAATTCTGAAGCTGGGAGTCGAAGTTGTGCTGCTAGAAGAGATTTGACTAGGTTTGACTTAGACAAGGAAAGCATCTCATCAGGAATGGTTGGACGTGGTCTTGTAGGGTATTGGTCTTGGTCTAAAGGTCTTCAAAATCGTCAATTGAAGAATCTATAAGAAGAGAAGAGATTTTGTGGATTTTCCTCTCAAGTGGAGAGTTTTTGGCCCTGGCTTGCAACCTACATTATGTGTTGTTGTGTACTATTGTTATTCTTGTTTTGGTAGTTGTTTGATGATATACAAACATAATAATAAGTGAAGAAGCTAATAAGTAATAAAAAGTAAAAAGACATCATAACCAGTTATCATCGAAAGAGAAATCATCTTAACTATTGCCCTATAGATTTCTCAACACATGTGTGGGTTGAAACTCTCCTCAAGCATGATATCATGCCCTTTTTGGGATATAAATGTTATGAAAGTGCATGAAAAAGGCAAGAGGAATGTCTCATCATCGTAATCAACTCCATCCTTGTGCAGAATCCCTCAAGGCATGCCTCCAAGTGTCAAATCCATGCTCTAGGTGCCTTGCATCATCTTCAAAGGAGCTAGAAGTATAACATGGCACAATCTCTCCAATGTTGGGGCTCCAAGTGGTAGTACAGGATCTCGTGTGTCATCTTAGGGGTGACCATTATCATTTGGACTTCGAATCAAGTCATGCACATGAAATAGTGTCAAGGTTGTTGATGTTTGTAACTCCGACAGTTACTTTTGTACAGCCTAAGAAGGCCTAAGTGTCTAGGCGTGCAAATGTCGCCCAAAGGCTCCTTGGACACTTGCTCTCGTGTGAACAAGTTGTTAGTTAGACTAGGGAGAAAACATAATTATTATGTTGGCTTATCAAGCTAACGTAAACTTAGGAAAAGTAGAGTAAATTACTTTAATGATTATGTTTTAATCTCAGCACTTGATCTCAAGTGAGCTGAGATCTAATCTCGGCCATCAATCACTTTAGAGATTAGGATTGGAGATTTAGCTCAGTGTAAAGTTATAAAAGCAAGGTTGGGGAGAAGAAGACACCATACAAAAGCACAAGATTGAGAGAGGCTTCTTAGTGAGTGTGTTGGGTATGAGGAAGGGGGCAACAAGGAGATCCAAATCAGCCAAGGGGGGCTTGATAATCTGGATCAGATCCAAGTTGTTGTATGTATTTCCTCAATTGGGCTATTATCCTAGGATGAGAACCCAAGTAGGTTATGAATCATATTCATGATGAACTAATTTGATTGGGCAGAAACTATTGTGTCATTTTTGTGATTGAGATTGGTAAATTTGCTTCCGTTGAACTTTTCTGTTAATGAACCTAGTGGTGCATTTACTCAGTAGATTGTTAATCTGCTAGGATTTAAGTGTTTGGTACAAGGTTTGCAAGCAAATCCAACAAAGGTTAGCCTAGGGGAATGTTGGGTATGTTGGGTACATCATCAAGAATATCTAACTCCAAGCAAGAGGAGCTCATCATTTCAACATCTTGGGGTGCTCTAAGGTGTCAATCATTTGTTGGAGTCGAAAAAATACCCAACACTACTCTGGAGGGGCAATGTTGCATTTGCAAGTTCACACTGCTCTTTGGAACGGCAGTACAACTTGGGCATCATGTGTAGTGGAGGCATTATATGTGCCCTCAAGGCCTTTGTGGTTGTGTGAAAGATCGCCTAGCAAAACCATCTCAAAATCAAGTGAAAGTTGCCTATCATTAGAGACAATGATCTCAATGACTATAGATGCATCATAGTGGACCATACTTAATTATTAAGGGCATAACAATACTTCAAACTAAGTTCACCTTCAAATATCTAACTAGACCAAGTCTTGTAAAAGTGTTTCCAACCTTGTTATGGATGGCTAGATGGTCAACCCTATTAGGTGCTTCCAGCCCCTAAGGGGAGGTGACATGTCCTAGGCAACCCTTCAATTGATAAGTGTTTGTGATAATGTGGCAACAGAGGGGAAATGTTTCATGGCTAGGTGTCATGGTCATGGGACTTGTTGACCCTGTCGCCTACACCTACCTACAGTTAGTGAGAAAAACCTTTAATCCTGCAAGGTGTGGTTGGTGGCAAGGAACCTAGAGAAGGGGTTGTCACCTATTCCCAACTCTCTTCGTTTAAGCTATCTCCTAGGCTAGCTATGGGGAGTGGTCTCTAAAAGAAAACTAAGTTAAAGAAGTGAGGTTTCTAGGAGAATGTTAGAGTGAAATGGATTACTTTTTTGAGATTATAAGGTAATGTGACATGAGCAATATGAAATGAAATAACCATTAACAATCATCAACACATAAGATAAGCATAAGCATATGAACAACTAGTGTCTTCAAAGTATTGCTCTAAAATGAAAAGATATTCACTTAAATTAAATGAAATGCTTTCAAATGGAAACACAAGTAATCCTGAAAAGTGAAACAAGAAGATCTTAGCACAAAAATAATCAATACAGGATATAAGGATGCCTTTGAGATATATGATCAATTGATAAATCAAAGCATGCAAAGATATCTTGCCCAAAAGAAAACAATTAGTAGTCTACTTGCAAAAATATAAATGAAATAATCCTTGTCATTGTCTATCAAACATAACTCGCCTTCAAACATTAAACATGCATATAAGCAAACTTGAAATAAGATTCAAAATTTAGACTAGTGCCTTGAAGTAAAAAAAAAAAAAAATATTCTTAAAATGAAATTAAGATACAAATGATCAGATAATTGCCACATAAAATTAGTACTTGAAAATGAATGCCCAAATAACAATATACATCAATCATTCATTGTTGAAAAAGTGTAACTAGGTTTGGTCTTCATGATGACTTGTAATTATGATTTTATGTAAACAAAGAAAACAAAGAATAATAAATGTAATATGTTACTTGCTTCATGGGTTTCATGAGCAAGGAGTTTTATAATAGGTCAAAGACTTCTTCTTGATGTCTTTTAGGAGTTGTCATCTAGTCATAAATATAATTAAGAAAGTCATATATATGAAGTTACGTTACCCTTGTAAAAGGTTCACTCCAAGATGGTTGTCACTATACCCCTTCAAGTCGGCTCAAAGTAAGTGAAGAATTATCCCTTTAAAAAGTTGGCCTACATACACATGATCATGTTGGCCTAAAGCAAAGAGACAGTCTATATATATAAGAGGATTGCGGCCTCATTTGACACCATCCAATTCGGTCATCTCTGCAATAACATAGTGCGGATCTCAGTGCAGATTTTAGTGCAAAATTCAACGGTTATATAGCAAAGAAGGAGGTCACAGTTTTCGGATATATCACCTCTACATCTTTTGTGTAGACCGAAGTAAACTTCAGTATTACCACAACTCAATTAAGGGTGCAATCAAGTGTAAATCAGTGCTGGAAGATAGCCGAGGTTAGGAGATAGTTGAAGACCGAAAGAGAAGCCTAAAGGACTGTGTCAAGAAGTGAAGGACTAAGAGACCGAGACTCTCTTAGTGACGGTGTTGAATAGTGCAAGAAAGAAGGACAATGTATGAAGAGATAGTGACAATTATCTTGAGTAATTTTGTATTAAAGTCTTTTTTCAACGGTCTTGGCATTCTCAATTGAAGCATCTATCAGAAGATATTTGTGGGTTTTCACCTCAAGAGGAGGGGTTTTGGCCCTGGCTTGTAGCCTACATATTGTGTCACTATTCTTATTGTGTTGATAACTGTTCAAAGAGAAAGAAGCTAAAGTATAACACAAGCAGTTATCTAGTTAGAGAATTGAATTAAACATTACCCTCTTGAATTCTCAACATGGTATCAGATCTAAGGACATTCAAGGGCATCATGAAGGTCATCAAGAAGATTGTAAGCCATCTCAAGAAAGGCTTTAAGAAGTTATGGAATCTTTTATTCTCTTCCAAGGAAGTATCAATCATAAAAGATGAAGGTCTTTTCTCAGCCCTCTCCTGTACATTTCAAGAAGAAGACATTTGGGTAATTGACAGTGGTGCTTCAAGGCACGTGACTGGCCATTCAAAACAATTAAAGACTCTAGCAAAATGAAAATCCACTTATTCTATTGAACTTGGAGACAACAACAATTATCCCGTAAAAGGCATTGGATCTACATCAATCAAGCTTGAAGATGGAAGCAATATCCACCTCAACAATATTCTATTTTTTCCAAGTTTGCATAAAAACTTGCTCTCAATTTCAAGCTTAGAAGACAAGGGAGATAGAGTAGCTTTCATGGATGGAAAGGTTGTTTTTTTGGGGAAAAGATTCAAATATAAATCAAGCCAAAGTTATTGGCATTCGAGAAGGAAGGCTCTACAGATTGATCTCCTCTTTAGCTCAAGCCCTAGTTCACGTTGAAATCAACCCTTGTGAACGATGTGTAATATCCTGAATTGGGATTTAACAATAATATAGAACAAAATAGCTAAAAACTACAACAAAATAAAGACACCATCAAAACACGTGAATTGGAGCCAAGAACATCTGTTAAGCCATTTTATTATATTGGTCGGAAAGAGTACAAAATGGTGCTGGAAAGAGAGCACCTGGGCCTGCTTTAGGCAGGGTGAATATCAACTCTAAACTCGGCCAAAATGCTTGTTGAAATGTGCTCTCTGTGGCTCTTCATCTGCGCTGCTAGTCTTGGAAACTGTTGTTGTTGGTTGAGTTTTGTCTGCAGATTGGCCTAGCTCGCGTGCTCGGAAAATTCCAAGAATTGGACCACGGAAATTGGCCCCTTTGGGCTTGGCACGTTGCTCTATTGGGGAAATCGATATCCTGGCTGGAGCTGCTGGAAAATGCCTCCAAATCACTGCCAAAATCCCTGGTAGGAGGTGACTAGCCTCCCCTCCAAATCCCCCAGCTGAATCCTCACTGCTGCTCCACTTCCCAAACTTCCTCTTGGTTGGACTGCGTAGTCTAGGTTTCCTCTGCATTGTCCTGAAGGGACTGTGTGTTCCTGTTGATGTCTCTCTGCAATATCCTCACAAAATTGATGAATCTCCTCTCCTGAGTGGGCACTCGAAGTCCCCCGAGGAAGAGGTTGAGATCTCCGCTTGAAGATCTTTGTGTTGAACAGCACTGCAGACTTGGTTAAACAGCTCAAGTGTGCTCAATCAATGATGATAGAAAAATCATAGATGAGTGAATGAGCAAATGAGTTGCTCCTCTTCCCTTTTGTCAATTCATATGTCCTACCACAGCGTTGCCACCATCGTGCCTCTCCCATGCAGCCACCTAGGAAGTTGCCTCCCATTCGAATGGCTGGCCACCTAAGTCACCTGACACGGGGACACGGGACATGATGGACACGCGGATTTGAGTGTTGGATTTGGACATGGTGATCCCCCAGAACAAGACACGTCCAGACACGTTATATATTATTTTATTAAATATATATATATATATATAACATATATGTGTGTGTGTGCGTGTGTATTAAAAATTAGGTATTTTTTACACAAACTCATACAAATTCATTGATTCAAACATAGATCTTCATCTAGATGTAAGTTTTACAAAGATATATGATACATTGATACATTGATGCATCATACAATCATACATATTACAAAGTAATAGACATATTCATCAATGATCCAATAGGAGAAAGACGAGGGTAAACAACAAATCCGGTTTTAGAGGTAAGCACCAGTCTTGAAAATAATTATTAATTGTTTCCCAACAACTATAATGATATTCCAATCGGTTCATTTATTCTAATATTTCCCAACAAATTATAATGATATTACAATCAGTTCGTTTATTTTTGCTTAGCAGATTAACCATCTAAAGCAAAAAACTGAGCTCTTTGGGACGGTTTCAATTATATTTGAACGCTTTGATCAAATATATTTGCATCCTTATAAAGCCATTTAATGGCACGTTATAAAAAATAAACAACATTGTTCTCTCGTCTCAAAAGGTTCCTTCACAAAATTATTAAATTAAGCTTTTATTTTCAGTTGGTCAGGTTATCTTTGAACATGAATCCATGCTCACGAGGCATGCACAATTTTAATCATATCATATCCTTACAAGATCATACACTTCTCTGTTGGCTTGCAAAAAGTTGTTGGGTTCACCCAGCAGCAACTTGAGACACTAATGCAAAACAAACTAACTACTCACAAACGTCTTCTTCCCAGAGTATGTACTATTGAACTACGCATGTGAGGGAGAAATTCGTGATTTTATAAGCCCACGAATGCTTTTTCGCGCAAGTTGAATCTGGTGAAAAGGGATTCGATCATGTCTGTACAGGACACGATCAAGACTCGTCATGTCCTGTACAGACACAATCGAATCCGGGCAGTTTGATACGATTCCCCACGAATCGTGTCTGATTCGCCCGATTCAAGACATGACGGGGGTAAACAACGAATCCGATTTCAGAGCTAGCCACATGGACCCCACTAAAGCCGCAATATTTCCTTAGGAACTATAGGGAAAGTGTCTTTCGTTGCTTAGCTATTATTTGTGGGTCCCTTACCCACTTTATTCCTGCCCAACATTAGAAAAAAAGCAAAATTAGCCAAAAATTAATGTTCCAATTAGCTGACTGCTAATTTGGAATATTACACTATGACACCGAAGGTTTGGTCATCTCCATTTCAAAATCCTTCCCTCTCTAAGCTCCATTGTAGATGGAATCCCAAATCTTAAGGAAGACCATGAAGGAGCCTGCAAGGGATGTGCATTAGGGAAGAATGTCAAAAGATCATTTGGAAGCAGTACTTCACGATCAAAGGATATCTTGGATCTCATCCACTCTGATGTGTATGGACCAATGACTCCAAATTCTCTTGGTGGTCATTTATACTATGTCACCTTTATAGATGATCATTCAAGGAAGACCTGGGTTTATCTGTTAAAAACCAAGGATGAAATTTTCACAAATTTTCAAGAATTCAAGGCTGAAGTTGAAAATTTTACAGAAAGAAAGATCAAAATCCTCAGATTTGACAATGGAGTGGAATATACATCCAAGGAGATCATAGCATTTTGTAAGGAGTTAGGGATTAAGAGGGAGTTGATAATTCCATACTATTACGAACAAAATGGTGTATCAGAAAGAAAGAAAAGATCCATTGAAGAAAGTGTAAAAGCAATGATTCATGATCAAGATCTGCCAAAGTTTCTATGGGGAGAAGCAACTAAAACTGTAGTCTATATTCAAAATAGATGTCCTCACAGATCTCTGGACAATAAAACTCCAGAAGAAGTATTCAGGGAAAGAAGCCATCTGTAGATCATCCCCGAATCTTTGGGTGTCCTGTACCAAAGGAAAAAAGAAAGAAGTTGGATCCTTCAGGGATGAAAGGAATCTTTGTTGGATATAGCAACTCATCAAAAGCTTATAGAATATACATAAAGGATTGCCATCACATAGAAGTTAGTCGTGATGTCATATTTGATGAAAGCATAGCATTCAAGAAATCAAAAGATCTTTCCACAGACTCTGATGATGAAGATCTTTCAATATTTGAGGAAGAAGTGAACCAAGAAACTGAGGAATCTCACCATGAAGAGGAAGGTCCCAGTGAACCCATTCAACCAGTGGTCATACCTGAAACAAGAAAAAGACCCAATTGGTTGAAGTCCACACTACTTGATGCATAAGGTCATGGAGCAGCGAAGGGGGCATTTAGAGAAAGTAAGAAACCCAAGAAATACTCTGGGTATGTTGTATACATTAGAAAACTTATAGAAGCAGAACCATCCACCTTTGAAGAAGCAGTACAGAATCCCGAATGGAAGAATGCCATGAATGAAGAATACCAATCTATCATGAAGAATGGTGTATGGTAGATTGTACCTAGGCCCGAAGACAAATCTGTGGTTCTTCCATGTGGATCTATAAGATCAAACATGCTATTGATGGAAGTATAGATAAGTACAAAGCAAGATTTGTGGCCAAAGGTTTCTCTCAACTTGAAAGCATTGATTATGAAGAAACTTTTGCTCCTACCGCAAGATATACAACGATTCGATCACTAACTTCTCTAGCTGCATCAATGGGATGGAACATCCATCAAATGGATGTCAAGGTTGTATTTCGGAATGGTACAATTGATGAAGAAGTATACATAAAACAACCCTTGCAATTTGAAGTCAATGATAGAAAAGCATATGTGTGTCGATTGAAGAAAGCACTATATGGCCTCAAGCAGGCACCAAGGGCATGGTATGCTAGGATGGATGCATATATTCAAAGACTAGGCTTCAAGAAAAGTTTTGCTGACTCAACTTATATATCAATGTGGAAAAAGGTGAAGCGGTAATTATTCTTCTATATGTAGATGATCTTCTCCTGATAGGTATAGAAGGACAAATTAAAGAATGCAAGAAATACCTAGCAGCAAAATTTGATATGAAGGATCTTGGCTTGATGCATTACTATTTGGGACTAGAAGTCTGGCAAGGAACTGATGAAATCTTTTTAGGCCAAGGAAAGTATGATTAAGATGTTGAAGAGGTTTGACATGATGGATTGCAAACCGATGACCACTCGGATGATCACAAACTTGAAAAGACTTATAAGTTCTGATTCAAGCCCAGTGGATCCTTCCAAGTATAGACAATTAATTGGCTCACTAATGTACTTGGTTAACACTCCAGCCAGACATATGTTTTGCAGTAAATATCCTCAGTCAATTCCAAATAGAACCAAAGCAGGATCATTGGTTGGCAGCAAAACACATTCTAAGATATCTTCAAGGAACCATCAACTATTGTCTAAAATATAATAGAAGGAATGATGTCCAATTAATTGGATATACAGACTCTGACTGGGGAGGCAATGAACAAGATTGGAGGAGCACCACCAGAGGATGCTTCAATTTGGGATCCTCTATGGCATCATGGATGAGCAGAAAGCAAGACATTGTTACTTTGAGTAGTGTTGAGGCTGAATATCTTGCATCCTGTGAAGTAGGCAAAGAAGCCGTCTGGTTAAGGAAGCTATTATCTGACCTATTTGAAGGATTGATGAATCCTACAGTGGTACTATGTGATAACACTAGTTGTCTACGTTTGTCTAAAGATCCAGTATTTCATGGAAAGACAAAGCACATCAACAACAAGTTTCACTATGTTCGAGAACTAGTACAAAATGGTCTGCTACAACTTTAGTATGTTTCCACTGATGAACAGGTAGCTGATATATTGACAAAATCACTTCCAAACAAGAACCTTGTGTACCTAAGAGACAAGCTTGCTTTGGTGAATGTATCCTCCCTATGTGAGAGGGAGAAATAGACACACATTCTTGTCTTCATTGGAAGAAAGAATGAATTATTTTGGGATTTGATAACCATCTGGCATCCAATACTCTTTGAATGTGGTAGGGCATTCTAATAAAGAGTAGTCGAGGATGGATATTCTTTGAGATAAGAATAGTCCTATGAGGTCATACTCGGTGAACACCTCAGTGGAGTGTGTACCTTGGAGACAATGACAGCTCAAGATCTCGTGGAGAGATGGAGCTGTTAGTCAAGGCCTTGCTATGTAACAATGTTGGATTAATATGATGCTAGAAACAGATGGGTTACAAATACAACTCTTCTTATGTGATCTCTTCAGATTGAGAATGACCATGTACCATTATGAATACCTCCCTAGTTAAGAGGGAGTGTTGAAAAAGTGTAACTAGATTCGATCTTCATGATGACTTGTAATTATGATTTTATGTAGACAAAGAAGACAGAATAATAAATGTAATATGTTACTTGCTTCATGGGTTTCATGAGCAAGGAGTTTTATTATAGGTCAAACCGTCAAAGACTTCTTCTTGATGTCTTTTAGGAGTTGTCATCTAGTCATAAATATAATTAAGAAAGTCATATATATGAAGTTACATTACACTTGTAAAAGGTTCACTCCAAGATGCTTGTCACTATACCCCTTCAAGTAGGCTCAAAGTAAGTGAAGAATTATCGCTTAAAGAAGTTGGCCTACATACACATGATCATGTCGGCCTAAAGGAAAGAGACAATATATATATATATATATATATATATATATATATATAAGAGGACCGCGGCCTCATTTGACACCATCCAATTCGGTCATCTTTGCAATAACATAGTGTGAATTTCAATGCAGATCTCAGTGCACATTTTAGTGTGAAAGTCAAGAGTTATATAGCAAAGAAGGAGGTGGTCACAGTTTTCGGATATATCACCTCAACATTTTCTGTGTAGACCGAAGTAAACTTCAGTATTTCCACAGCTCAGATAAGGGTGCAATCAAGTGCAAATCAGTGTTGGAAGATAGCCGAGGTTAGGAGATAGTTGAAGACCGAAAGAGAAGCCTAAAGGACTATGTCAAGAAGTGAAGGACTAAGAGATTGAGACTCTCTTAGTGACGGTGTTGAACAGTGCAAGAAAGTAGGACAATGTATGAAGGGATGGTGACAAGTATCTTGAGTAATTTTGTATTAAAGTCTTTTGCCAACAGTCTTGGTATTCTCAATTGAAGCATCTATAAGAAGATATTTGTGGGTGGGGTTTCCCCTCAAGAGGAAGGGTTTTGGCCCTGGCTTGTAGCCTGCATATTGTGTCACTGTTCTTATTGTGTTGGTAATTGTTTGATGTATTGCTTATGGTCATAACAATAATCAAATAGAAAGAAGGTAAAGTATAACACAAGTAGTTATCTAATTAGAGAATTGAATTAAACACTACCCTCTTGAATTCTCAACATTCATGACCATAATGATCATCAAAGTAATAACATGAAATGGAGTTGCACCAATGAACAATATTCCAAGTACAAGAATATTAAATTGTCGTAAAGAATTAAAGGGGACGCAATAATTGCATCAAAAGTGCTTCTTGAAATGAGTAATGATATTTGCAAGTGAAACTTTAAATACATCAAGATATCAAAAATGGGAAATTGCAAGTAAAATGTGATGTAAGTATGTTCTTGGATTATTTTATTAGTTAAACTCTACAAGCAAGATTTCAATTAAACTGCAATCCTCGGATGTCACCCTCGCCCGAAATTTCAGATCTCACAGTGAGGACTCAATAAAGGAGGGTGGTCCCTAAAGTCTATACAACCAACTTAAGTTGGAGGTGAGTTTTAGTGATGCTTGGGGCATGTAAGATCTCCAAAAATAGCTTTGCAAAAGAAAGAAAGAACCTTCAACTTTAGATATTTGTTTGACATAAAGTAAATGTTGTTTTGTAAAGTAACATTGCCCAAGTACTTGATGCATCAAAACTTAAGATTGTAAAATGTGCTCAATGGTGAAGCATAAGTAAACTTTGAACAATATTCAAGCTAAATAAAATCAAGTTAAAAATGCTTGCATAAAAATTTGATTTTCTATGAAAGTAAATGAACTTAAGACTTGTAGCAAATCAAAGTAAATAGCAAGCAAAATGAGTGAGATGCATGGCTGTGTTAATTAGCCAATTAGATGAGATGCATTTAAGTGAAAAGAGATCAACAAATCAAACCACGAGTCCTCTCCCAACGGTGGAGAGACAGGGATGCCAATGGGTAAAACCCATGCTCCCAAAAGCATATATTTTATTAATTTACAAGAGACAAGAGACCATGAAGCCTCCTCCAAACTCAAGGAAAGACTCTTACAATGAAGCCTTAGACCATAGACTTTTCCTTGTTGAAATATATGAGCAATTGAAGCCAAAGAAAGGCTCAAGAAACTTTAGAGTTTTACAAGAAGAGAAGAGAGGCTAAGCCTCATTAACGCCCGGGGCCAAGAGAGAGAAAACGCAGCCCAAGTAGAACTCGGCCTTGCCCAAGAAGGCCTCCTAAAACCCACGGCCAAGAGAGGGAATGATCTTGAAATTAGAGCCCATGGTCCTACAAGCAAACTCGTTTATAGTTTCAAAGACAAATCATGCAAGTTGCTACAAGAAACAAGTTAGAAAAAGGTTGCAAAACAAATTTAGTGTTCGCAAAATAAATTACAAAGTACGAGTACAATATAATCTACAAAAGGATGAGCCAACGAGTATGAGCAAACTATTCTCTTTGCCTAGCCATGATTTAGCTCTTTTAAAATAGCATGATATTTTCAAATGAAGCACAATACTTGAGAAATAAATATTGAATTGATTGAATGCAATTGATAAGAGCCTAGAACCCAAAAGAAATCCCTGCAAGACAAATTCAAATGATAAGACTTTAGCAATTGATAAATGTTGGTTCTCCTTGAATATTTCAAGAGTGGGTTGGTTCCTTCGAGAACTTCCCCTCATGCTTGAAGTTTAATCAAAGAAATATTTTCTACACAACTTCACCAAAACCAATTAGATCCACATGGGCTTAATAAATGCAATGGAGAGAAAATTCTAGAGATATATTTGACATCAACTAAAACATTCTTGAACCTAGAGCAAGTAAATAATCCTTATGTTAATATGAGATAGCTACACATCAACATAACTTGAAAAGCATAATGGAAATAATAGCATAATGAAGCAAATAGAAATAAGATCAAGTACAAGAACATCAAGAACATCAAGTAGTTACCATACACAAGGAGAAGAACACCTCACAAGTAACCCCAAATCTTTTGTATTATATTGCAAATGAGTGTACAATTCAGCAGCATATCCTTAATCCCAATAGCTCGTATTCCACATTACAAATCAAAGCTCAAGGCTCTATTATATAGAGAGTTGGGAGCAAACCCCAATGTAGATTCCACATGACAAATGGCTAGGGAGAAAATCCTAAGGAAGAGAAAGTCGAGTTCCAAGTGGAGATGAGAGAGACACCAAGGCAAATCGAATTCCATATGTGGCACCATGAGATCCTCAAGCAAAATCGAATTCTCTATGTGGCACCATAAGCAAATCCAAGAGTGAACCAAAACAAGGAGATAACTCCAGTCAAACTCCAAACACAAACCATGTGATGCTAACTCAAATGATGATCCCAATGAAGTTCAGCGTAGATCCTCAAGGAAATGTGTGGTCCCTCTAAGAGCAACTCGAATATCCCAAGTGGAGTGCTAAGTGTAGAAGAAAAGGAGCTAAGGTGAGACAAGCTCGCATGAAATCCTCCACCAAATATCCATCAAATATTCCTCGAGTGCTTTAACTCCTCCAAAAATTTCAATTTTCCACATACGCAGTTGCTACATTAACTCCAAGAAATTCGATTTTCATGAGTGATGCATTTATGATGTAAGGTGTCCAGTCATCATCCACATGTCCCTTGACTCAACTCTTTGACTTGGGATAATTTCCATGTCATTCTGTCACATGGAGTAATTTATTTCTCTCCATTTTAATTTATTTGTAACTTAATCTATTGCCACTCTTTCCACTAAACTTGGGAAAAATGGGTTTTAAGGGTCCTAAACACATTTTTGACCCCTCAAAGTGTGCCATAATAAAAAGTTGAGGGTAAGAGGTGCAAATTTTATTACTCATACCCCATACAACTTCTCTAGACATCACTTATTACATTACAGATACAATTTTTATTTCAATTTCCACCCTGCGGGAAATTTAAAAAATTAAAAAATGACTATCTAGACCTAACCAAATTCCACGAAATTTTTTGTGTGATCTAGTATGGTAATATACATTGACCCTAGATACTAGGACTCACACAAGGCCCACCACCAAGCCGTACTCCGGCTTTGGGGTATATTTGGAGTAAAAAAATCAATTAATTATTAAGTCCTGTTAGGGAGATGATAATTAACCAAGTGAAAAAAAAACCTCCCAGAGTAATACTCACTTAATGGCAAGGTCCCAAGCTACCTATGCCTGTTACATGACTCAAAACTCATCACACTAGCATCACTTATTGCAATTCCCCACAGGGGTGTGGAATCTGGGTACAACAAAAAATGATAAGAAGAATTAGAGTTTAAAAACTCTGGTAATCATTAATGTGATGATATTTGATGGTACAAGCATCCTTTGATACATCCTTGGGCATGGAGTCTTCAAATAATCATGAGGTACCACTCCAATGGTCAACAGGACCAATTGATGGAGGGCCTTCATCTTGAGTGTATAGATGTATGGAGAGAGAAATCTTGGAGGCATGATTTACTCATTTCCTCAACATGCTTTTTCCACCCCTCTGGTGTGCCTTTTACTTCTTTTTGATAATGCTTTGATAGGGAGCATAGCTCAAGTGTCCAAGTTTTCTTTTAATGATATAGCATTAATTTACCCCTTGATGATGAGTCATCTCTTTCTCATCAGGTTTGGGATATGCAAGGGCTCATTTATTATGTGGTGGAGCATCGAATGCTCAGTGATCGGGTGATGGCTAATGAGGGGGTAGAGTTCATGCTAGGATTTTTCCCACGCACTAAGTAATGTCCCAACCATCTTTTGCATCCTAACTTCTCTTTTTCTTTTATTGTTCCAATTTTATGCTTTTACCTTTCTTGTCATTGCATCAACCTCTGGAGCAAAATTTTTGGCTCAAACACAAGGATGAGAATATTAGGGTGCCAATCCCAATGGACCAATGACAATGAACTCGAAGGATGGATATGAAATCAGGGGAATGGTGAATAGTGGCAAGTATGGAGTGGTTATGGACATGCTACTTCAATCCAAGTTTCCCAAGTAGTGCCCCTCCCAAAACCCTAAGGCCTCAAAGGAGGTCCCATTGGACTAGTGTCAAAAACTAAACCCCCTTGGCAAGGTGAGAGAACAAGTTTACAGTCAAGATCGGTTAATCATCTAGATCAACCCTTAATCCATGTTAGAATGGCCAAAACAATAAGTAAAAGCACATGATTGCAAAATGGTTACAGTACCTACCAAGTGGTGACCCACCTTCCTTCAAGAGGAATGTTGAATGGTGAGAGGTGTTTGACAGGTCCAAATGGCGGAGGAATGTGGCATATCATCATATAATGAGCAAATGTAGGGTTGTTGGCTGGCTAGTTGTCCAAAGCGTGAGAAAATTTTCTCCTACGGCTTACCCACATTTTGGTGCGTAACAGTCCCTAACCTCCCACAATATCTAATTAAATTATTTTTAGTCATTTGTTGGACATTAATAAAATTATATTTTCTTACGGAATTAGATAGATTCTTCTCTCTTTGTTAGTTTTGACGAACTTCATATTATGATAACGAAATTGTTTAGTTTTATCATTCACTGAGGAATCTATAATCTTCTTGGATAAATTCTTCTCCACAAACTATCTTTCACTTTTGTCCCTCACAAGGTTTTAAAATTTATTCTTCCTAGGTGGATTCTCCTCTCTTTCCTAATTGTGACAAACTCAATTATTATCAAAACCAATCAACTGAACTGATTCAGGGACATATCTGAGCAGAAACAATGGTTCCAACTAGAAATGCCTATTTCTATAGAACCGACCGATTCCATACAACTCCATACAAAGTTGCACAAGGTCCATTTAAACTAGTTCAAAAATCAAAATAAATAAATAAACAATAAAGATGTAAACCCTAAACATAAGTCTATGCCCCTCCCCTCTCTATTTAATGAGCCCTCACCTCTAATTGTCTCACGCCCTTCACATATTTGGTTTCGAATTTTTAAGCTTCTGAATTTTTAAGTGAGTGTTTATCTTCATTTGGCATCATTCTTCATGTTGGTTTAAACTTAAAGCCTTCTTCCACTGATTTGGAGTGTTAAATTGGAGGAGTTTCTTGAAGGCCTGTAAAATTTTAGAGCTAATCCTATGACCCTAAAATTATTTCAATACAATTGTTGTTTTTTCATGTAAATTAAGAAATCTTAGGATATTTTTGCAGATTTGTTGACATTGGTAAAAAAAATTCCCATGGCTCCTAAAGAGAAGAAGAATTTTGCATGGGAGCATTGCCAATTAGTTGCGGGTAAAATGGTATGCAACCATTGTCAAAAGAAAATTAGCAGGGGATATCCATAAGTTAAAACAACACTTAGCACATGTACAAGGGAATATAGAACCTTATAAAGAAGCCTCCAATGAAGTAAGAACCCAGATAAAAGGCTATCTTGATTCCTTCTTAAAAAACAAGGCCAAAAGAATGAGGAACCTTTAAATGATTAGATTGTAGAACTAGAATCTATAAGTTATTAATTAAGCTTAATACTATGCTTATTTTTGGACTTTTGAGGCTATTCAATGCTTCTTTGCTAATGTATTTTGATAGAAAAATTCATGTTAGACTTTCCCAAACACAATACCCAGTATTCGGTTCACAACAATTATTACTTGAACGAATACACAACAAGATTCCTACCCAAAATATTTAGCGGGAGCAAAATTACTAAATCTGAATCACATACACATAAATAGATTTTTGCCCAATCAACAGTTCTTCATTAATAAATTAATCACAAACTTACTTGGGCTCACGTCCTGCAATAATGGTCCAACTGACAAAATACAAAACTGATCACCAGCCTCACTACACTCTCTCGCAGCCAACACACACTCACTGAGAAGTCTCTCTCAATCTTGTGTTGTTTTTGTATCTTAGCTCTTCATGTTAGGCTCAATTTATAGCTTTTCTAAGCTAAGATTGATGGCCAAAATTAGTTTGTCAAGTTAACTGAAGATAAGTGACTTTACATTAGTTAACTATCCTATTTTTAGCTTTTTGCACTTTAACTCGAGTACAAGTCATAAATTTAGCTTGCTAACATACACATCTCATCCATGTCACATGCAACACATTGGCATGGGTGCAACTTACTTGCACACTATAATATCCCCTTTTAACTATTGCATTTTATTAGGGGAAATTTTCTTCAGAAAATTATGTTAATTCTATTCTACAACACCGTGAAAATTCTCGAATTTGCACCAAAGAAATTTCCAGCAAATAACATACAAAACAAAGAAATTAAAAGTGATGCTACTACGGAAATTTTAATAAATATTGTAATTACACATAGAACACGAAATATATGTAGCAAACTCAGCTTTATTTATAAAATATGATAATACAATAGTTGGAAATAGCTGAGAGAATGATAGCCAACAAATCAGTTGTTGCAATGTTGAACCTGGCCTCCAAAATGACAATTGAAAATGACACCCAAATTCGAGATTTGAATGATCCCCACACCAATCTTCAGATATGCTCTAGATATGATCTCCAACCGATGTTGCTGAAGCTCCGTGAGATTTTTGGATGAAATCTCTTCAAACAATGTTGGGATTTCATCCAACACGCACAAGGAAATCCAAGGGTTTTCGTCTTGGGGTTTATAGAAGTTGGGAACCCAGTTCTCCAGATCTCACCAATTAGAAAATACACACAATCCAAGATGTCCCAAATGATTTGCTTCCCCTCCTTTTATAGATCTGATGGATCCCTCTCCAATCGTCAAGAAGCACTTTATTTTATTATTTTATTTCTCGCTCTAGAAGCTTCTCCTCTTATCCTTATCTTAGGTGACTTTATTTTGTTTCATTTTAGTCACTTGGCCTTTTTTCTCATCAAATATTCTTCCCAAAATGACACCTTACGTGTATTTAATTAAGGTATGTTCAATAATAACTGATGTTCCACCAAGACTCTGGTGCGGGGGGATGCATAGGGGGGACGTGTGGGAGTACCCTCGAATTTTAAGGAAATTCCGGGGGTTGGGGGGACGTCGGGGTATATAATTGTTATATATATATATATATATATATATATATATATATATATATATATATATATAATTCAAGTTCATATTCATTGTTCAATAATGAAAGCATAAATATTAAATAGACTAATAGTAATACAGATACCAATACATTGAAAATTGAAATTTGATCCACACAAAATTTAAATTCATAATTGAATTAAATAATGACATACATTGATCCATCCTCATCATTCATTTTGATACATACATCATTCATATGACATACTCATTATTCATCCATACCATGAGATTCAATAAAAAAATTCAATAATTAAATATTCAAATACATTGATCCCTATCATTCATCATTCTACAATCTACATTGATTTAAAAATTAAATTCATCATTCATCATTGTAGAATCTAAACTTAAAGCAAAACATACTAGTATATTACTATATACTATATACTAAATACTGAAGTTTGAACACTAAATTTATATAACTCAAAGTTTCAAACTCAAAAATAATTAAGAGTGAAGAGTCAAGAATCAGTCTGAGGTCATCAATATCTAGTGTCACAAACTCAAAAGTTAAAACTGAAAAGTAAAAATGGATAATGAGCACTGAAAATAAAGCATGAAGTCATCGAGACCATCAATGGGAATGTCGTTATCTGAGTCAAAGTCACTCTCTTGAGTAACCAATGGAACTCCAACTAAACCATGTTGTAGCTCATCTAGTCCATCCTCATCATCTATCTATGTACTATCCTCTGGATCCACATCCCATCATGTTGTCAGTCCCCTCCGATACTCTAGTGTCTTCTTATGTGCAAGACGTACAGAACTGCGCACTGCAACTAGCTTCTTTGCTTTCCTTTGAGGGGGTATGCCCAGACGCACCCCTTTTGGGGAGTCTCGTCCCCCACACTGGGGAAACATACCCCCTTGCGTCTCCCCAAGACTCCTCAAAAAGGGTGCATGGGAAAACACACCCCTAGTAGACTCCCCATCCCGGGTGCGAGGGGTGCGTGGACCCGACCCTGGGGGACGCATCCCCATGGAACACTGATAATAACCCTGATTTATGGGAATTGTCAGAATGCAACGAAACCAAGAATAAACTATGTGGAACTGGCCCTGATGATGAAATGTTATGAGTGATCCCTGTCGGGCCCCATAGAACTCCAAAACCCTCTGAACCCGCTAATAATGAAATCTCGCTCCCCTAACCAAGCTGTCACCAGCCCTAGAAATCCATCCTAGCTGCATCATAAGGGAAACTGAAAATGGGGACATTACACACACTCTACATGTCGCATGCAAGCTCCTAAAGAGACAAATCAAGGACCTTCTATCCAAGACACAAGACTAGAAGTACCTTCCAAGCTACAAAACTCAACACTCCCTCTTAGCAAGAGAGGTACTTCTAGAAGAACCTCCTCCACCTAGATCCGTCTCCTACGCCACCACGTTATCCGTTGTTGTAGTTGCTCCCTCTAAATTAGAAGACTTCCATGCTTCCTGCTTCGGAATCTAATCTGAAGACTCGTTCCTTCCAACCATGCTCATAGAATCCTTCTCTTGAGTGTCTAACAATGTCAATCATACCAGTTAAGGCCCCTAGAAGTACCTGAAGAATAACTCTTCCTCGCCACATGCTCCCTATCAGCAACTGTGATTGATCCTATACCCAAGATCCCCTCGGATATACCCACAAGTGATCCCAACCAACCTGGCTTTGGTGATACGACACGAACCCTGACACCTGTAATTCCGAGATCAATTCAGAGTAGGGGCTTTGATACCATGTTAGACTTGCCTAAACCCAACACCCGGTATTTGGTTCACAGCAATTATTAACTGAAAAAATACAAAGCTATATTCCTAACCAAAATATTTAGTGGAAGCAAAATTACTCGATCTGAATCTAATACACATAAACATATTTATGCCCAATCAACAGGTCTTCATTAATAGCTTAATCACATAACTTACTTCGGCTCTCGTCCTGGGATAATGGCCCAACTGACAAAATACAAAACCAATCACCAGCCTCACTACACTCTCTCAAACCCAACACACACTCACTGAGAAGCCGCTCTCAATATTGTGTTGTTGTTGTGTCTTAGCTCCTCACTTTGGCTTCAATTATAACTTTCCTAAGCTAAGATTGATGGCCAAAAATAGCTCATCAAATTAACCAAAAGATAAGTGACTTTACTTTAGTTAACTATTCTCTCTTTAGCTTTCTCTACTTTAACTCAAGTACAAGTCATAAATTTAGCTTGTTTTACACAGTGTTGTGAACATCTCGATAACATCCCAATTTTATCTCGAAATCACGATTTTTTGGCCTAGCCGATGTTTGTCAATTTTTAAAGATATTTTTATGGTATCTTAATTTTGCCAATGTTTACTGATTTTTAACCGATATTTTCCCAATTTTTACAAATTTTTAGTTTTTCGGACCCTCGCTGATTTTATCCCAATGCCGATCTTCGCAACATTAATACATACACATCTCATGCATGTCACATGCAACACATTCACACGTGTGCAACTCACTTGCACACTTTGCATGTCGCATGCAAGCTCCTAAAGGAGGCAAATTAAGGTCCTTCTAGTCAAAGACACAAGACTAGAAGTACCTTCCAAGCTACAAAATTCAACACTTCAGACATGGATTGCACTTTGTGCTATTTTGGTTATATGCATCTACTCAATTTGGAAAAATTCGAAGTCGGGATTAAATCGGCAAGGGTCCAAAAGTTGAAAAACTCGATAAAGTCGAGAGTTTTTTGAAAAAGTCGGCAAAACTAAAAAAATACAAAAATATTCATTTTTGAAAAAAATCCTGACTTTTTCAAAAAAATAAAAAATTATTAAAGAAACTACCTCACTCACGATTTTTTCAAAAAAGTCAGCAAAAAGTCGGGACTTCGAGGATAAAATCGTGACTTTTCGGGGACGAAAAAGTCGGCCGATAAAGTCGGCTCCTGGAAAAATCCGGGATTTTTTCAAAAAGTCGGGACTTTTTGCCGACTTTTTCCACACTGCATCTACTTACTATATAGTATATACATTATAAAGATTAGCATATCTATGTCTAATGGTTAGGATTCACATGGATATACATGAACATAGTTTTTTCTATCATAATTTGAATATTTTCTACTATGGTCAACGAATTTTTGTTTCTAGTTTTTTACCAGTTCTACTTGGGTTCCGGTTTTTGGGGTCAGATGAGTTGGAAACCAGTCCAGTCCTAATGGCAAAATATCTCTCTTCTACATGACATGTTGTATGTTGTGAGAACTATTATGGATTGCTTATGATTTATGCAGGTTGTCAAATGTCACGGATTGTCTCCCTTCTACAGGAGATCAGAAGGTGTCAAAACATAATCACTACATGGAAATAGAAATCTAAGACACTAATAAAGGCAAGGCTCTATTGTCCCTGAATAGAGTGCCTGAAGGGTCCACCAGTGAACTCACAAACGTGCCAGACCTCCTGGACTTGCAGCTAGCCACATGTAGGCTCATTCCGCAGACTCTCCACATAGGCTTACAGTTCAGTGATAACAGAAAGGACATCCTCTTCACAACAACAAAGAAACAGATGACTGCAACTCTTCTGAATCATGCCATTAGTAATGGTAAAAATCACGTCTCATTTGTGGCAATGAAATCCACATGCATGGTGGTTGTCCTTGGATTTCAACTCTTATTTGGCATTGAAGGCCGACTCTTAAAGCCAAATGCAGGGGCTGGTAGTTATGGAGCATCATGACATAACCTGGTTTGGAAATTGGTTTGAACTTTGTCCTGACAAATTCCGGCAAGTGGCTTCAATTACTCCTATCCACCCCGATGGATTTGAGCACTTCTCGTAAGGCCAAAGCGTCTATCTGCAAAGCTAGAGTGGAAGCAGATGCTGAAGCTTCAGCCGAGATGTTTAAAGCATCCATTCCCTCTGCTTCCCAGACATTCCTCTAGTCAATTCAAGAAGATGTCAAGATAGTCCAAGCATACAAGGATTACGAGGTGGTTGATCAGCAGGCTGCTGAGTATCCTGACCTGGGCTCCAGTAGTTCTACTGTATAGTGGAGCTTTACTAGCACACAAAACCTCTTGTGGCCCAAGCACTACTAGCAATGGAACCAAACTGCAAGCAATTTCGTCAATGGCCTGATGCTCTGGAGAACAAGAATCGTTTGCTGCTCTCCCTGTGTTCGTGGCTGGTCAAGAGAAATGGCAGCATCATTCAATTGGCCCAAGCAGTCTCCTCCAAGGATTCATCCATCCAGATTCATTCTGCTAAGGAAGCTGGGATCAACAATTTTCATTATCAAGCTCAGGTTCCCCTGTCACGGTGATGGCGTTAAATTTTTTTTTTTTCTATTTCAATTCCTCTCAGAATCTGTCAAATCAATTTCTAGTTATATCTAGTCTTAGTCCTTTTTGGGAGAAGCCTTTTTAAGTTTCTATTTGACAAACATATATGCTTTAAACAATCAGCTTCTAAGTCTAGTCTGCTTTTCCCATGGGCAGGAAAGCATTCTGTATGTCTCTCTGAACTCCTGGCACAGACCAGTCTGGCTGTAACCTCTCTGCTTAGTCATCTCTGTACATTATGTTTCTATTTCACTAGATTATAGAATAGCTCTGCTTCCAAAAAGGAATGGGTATGACTCTAAGTTGCACGAAACGTTGAAACGTTTCAAAGTTTCCAAAACAGATACATTTAGAAACATCACTTCCCAAAATTGAAACGTCAGCCGAAACGCCAACTGAAACGTCATATATATATATATATATATATATATATATATATATATATATATTAGTGAATAACACATTATCTTGCAAGTAAAAAAGAAATAAGACTCATAGATGACAATTTAGAAGGAAAACGAAGTCTATATTAACTCTCAAAGATAATTACATGATGGTCGAGTTTTGTTTCAGAGTTTCGGGTACTGGTATGGCCCGAAACATTGGGTTCCTAGAAGTTTCGTGCCACTTGTTTCTGGGTAGTAAAAGCATTTGGAAATATAAAATGATTGCTACTTTTTTAAGTGAGGCTAGCAAGGCTCAAAAGTAGAAAATTAGATATTACAACCAAAAAAAAAAAAACCAACAACATTAAACATTAAATAATCAAAGGGAGTATTTGATCAACAAGTTGAAAAAGATACCAGCTATGGCTGAAATGAAGAATATGGAAGATATAATAAAAAATCCAATATTGAGCAAGTTTCCAAGAAGAATACTGGAAAAGATCAAGGGAGGCATTGAAGACTGAGAATTCACATGAGATAAAATGAATTGTGATTAAAAGATTCAAAATAGAAAACGAATCCAAGCTGTTGCAAGATGAGATTATAACGTTTGTGAAGCAATGCTTGCACAGCCCCTCCTTAATTGATGGAAGGGTGGAAGTTTTTGAAAAACTAAAACTGAAAGTCAAAGAAGTTGAATTTGACAGCTAGGTGTTAGTTTTTTATTATGATGGTTGCATCGAACAGGTGTTCTAGTCTCTAAGGTGTCAGAGAGACTAAGGAACATGAGATCTCCAATACAAAGAAATGGTTTCACGAAATTTGACTCTGAAATACCTTAATTAAATTAATTGACCAGATAATTCAAATTTCCTATCTTAGGAAAACTAGTTAATTAAATTATATTAATTCAGGAAACCGACTTATACTCTAGAGACTTCCAAAAGTGACTTGGATCAAGTCTAAGATGATCTTAGCCATTGATCACGATTAGATCTTGGTTGTTGGTTCTCCAGCGAGAGATTATAAGAGCAAATCGATGGGGCTTGGAGAAGACACATATAAGTAGCAAGAGAGCAGAGTAGTGCGAATTTCCCAAGTGCACAGCATTCAGCAAGGGAAGAGTTCGAGCCAGCAGAGCATCAATGAGAGATCAGCAGAAATTGGAAAGAGGGTTTTCAGGGGAGGTTTCTTCCACTGAAATTTGCAGAGGTTAAATCCACCAGCAAGAAGGTCGTGCCAATTACTCCAATGTGCAGATCTGGGCAGCAGATCGTGTTTTTCAGTTGTCGAGATCAGATCCGAAGGATAGAGCAAGTTGCCTAGTGCGAGTGCAAGATAACCAGAAGGAGTGAGAGATCAACAGTTCTCAGTTTCCAGCTAATCTCCCACAGCAGTGTTTTTGTGTGCATTTACTGGAGGAGGCCTAATTTGGTTTTGCAAGGAAAACAGAGCGTTTAATGGTCAATCTGCCAGTTGGGGTGGTGGAGAAAAATTTCCGGAGCTTTGCCAGTGTTTTGGCTAGCAGATCTATGTACTCTCTAATTTGCTGAGGAATAATAAAATATAAACCCTCATCTGCTGCTGAGGTTTTCCCTTTGGGGTTTTTCCAGGGATGTTAGTCCAAACTTTGGTGTCATTTTATGTGTGTGCATTATTTCTCAATTCCTAATTTATTTCCGCAGCCTTTATTTTAATTGTGAAGACTGCAGTAGTGAGCTATTCGTTATTTGCTGTGAAAATTAATTAACAGAAGACAAATAAACTGATTCAGTTAGAAGAATAGTTTTGTTAATAATAATTTTAGATAACCATGGTATGTTCTATGCTTAATGCAGTTTACTTCAATCTTTCTTATCGGCCCAATTCAAATTAGCAATCACATAAACATGAAAGTAAATGTTGATAGAACATAATAATAGATCAATAGAAAACAAGCCAAATAATATATTAAAATTTCTAATTCTTCTTGTCTAGCAAATGTTGAGAGAAATGTTTGTTACAGCAGTCAACAGGATGCCCTAGCCAGCAAAGACTTTTACTGGTCAAACTAGCTCTTCCAACATACAAGATTAGCCACTCCCAAACAGTCAACTCAAGTAAACAGAAATCAGTCAACGCAGAAGTCAACACTGCGGTCAAAGGGATGCGATCAAAGTCAATGTCCTTCCTCAATTTCTGTGCCCTCCAATGCGACCTCCAAAAATCAGAATTTCTGCAGTCAAATTGGAGTCAAAGCTCAAAGGTTGACCCAAAGACAACGCTAGTCAAGGTTGTCTAGAAAGCCCTAAAAACAGTCCAAATTTTCTCTAGCTTCAAATTCACACGTGGGAGAGAGAGATGCCTCTTCTAGGCTGTACGAACCTATCAGATGATGAGGAATGTGTGTGATGAGATGATGATAAAATGAGCATCATCTCTCTCCAATTTATATCCATCAATGAGGGTGGGTGACATATCTTTTGGGGCTTGTGAGCCTACATTACAAATCTAGCCAACCTTGACAATTTGCACGTGTGGAAAATAAAATCAAAATATAAGTTTTGCTCATCCAAACAAGATGATCTTTAGATCAATCTTGCACCTCTCCGAAAGAGGAATCCAACAAAAATATCATCATCATCATATGAGCAATGCAACATGGAGTTTGGACCTAGTTGCCCAAAATTAACATTCCTTCTCAACTAAGGAGAACTCCATCTGTCCACTTGGGCTATTCTGTCATACAGTACCATAGTGTACTATTATATATCATCCTGCACTCCAGTGTCATCCTGTTGTAACATGCTTTGATGGCTCTTCTTTACAAACGAACGAGAACGAATCACAAAGACATCACACTCTGTTGACCCGAAGTCAGCGTAGAGGTTAAAACCTCAACCGGACTCAAGAGAGTCACATACTGACCCGAAGTCAGTTTGGAGGTAAGAACCTCATCAGAGTTGATCCCAGATCAAGGTGTTGGACACATCCCATCCTAGACATACAGAGTACGGCAATCCTCGATGCGTCCATCGGTCATGCTATCGGTCTCTATCCACATTTCCCACCTCATTGGCCAAATGAGAGGTACTTCCCATGAGTCTGAAACTCCATGGATAGGATGCATGTTGGGCATAGATCAAAGAGAGGGTGAACCAGCTCAATATCACAATGGTGGGGAAGAAGCACCCCAACAAGGTTTGGCGAACCTCGCCCTGTGGTTGCTTATAGCTCCAAGAAGCTATCCCCAAGCCCCCTAGAGCTCCTAGAGCTCATAGTCCAACTTAGGCGAGACCCTCAGAATAGGGTTTGTCCACGATACCAAGCTTCTCACGGAAGGTTAAAAATTTGACCTTCCCCAGGGGCTTCGTGAGAATATATGCGACCTTCTCATCAGTCCCAATGCGATGGAGCCTTACGGCGCCTCACTATACCATGTCCCAGACAAAGTGGTACCTAATATCAATATGCTTGGATCATTCGTGGAACACAGGATTCTTAGAAAGACAAATCCCACTCTGGTTATCACAAAGGATAATCACGGTATCTAGCACATGTCCAAACAGCTCACTGAAGAGCTTTCTCAACCAAATAGCTTCACAATAGGCCATACTTGTTGCAATGTATTCGGCCTCGATGGTGCTCAAAGCAACCGATTTCTGCTTCATGCTCATCCAAGTTATCACAATAGAACCAAGAGTGAAGCAACATCTAAATGTGCTCTTACGATCCACCACACTGCCTCCCCAATCAACATCAGTATAACCATGGAGCCTCATACTCCCGACAGTGTATCTCAACCCATGGTCAATTGTGCACCGAAGATATCTGAAGAGATTATTGGCACCAATCCAATGAATGGGATGAGGGTCAACCATATATTGACTCAATGTGTTCACTGCAAAACATATGTCCGAACTTGAGTTCACTAAGAACATCAAGGCCCCCACGAGTTGACAGTACTCAGTGGGATTTCCCAACTTGAGCACAGCATCACTTCCACACAACTTCTTAAAGTTGAGTTGCATCGGAGTAGTCACAGGCTTGCAGTCCCCCATCCCAAATCTCTTCAACAGCTTCACAACATATTTTCCTTGAGAAAGGAAAATCTCACCTGGCTTTTGCCAGACCTCCAAGCCTAGGAAATAGTGCATCAGAACTAGGTCCTTCATCTCAAACTCAGAAGCTAGCTCCCTCTTACATTGATGAATGAGAGGGTCAGCACCTGTCAGGAAGAGATCGTCCACATAGAGAACCAGAATGTTTCTTTATCAACCTTAAAATAAAGGTTTGGATAAGCATCATTTCGAGTGAAGCCCAGCTTCATCAAGTAGTTATTGATCCTCTCATACCAAGCCCTGGGGGCTTGCTTCAACCCATGGAGTGCCTTCTTCAACCTGCATACATATGTGTCTTTATCTTGGACTTCGAACCCCAAAGGTTGCTCCACATAAACCTCTTCCTTGATTGAACCAGGTAAAAAGGCAATCTTCATATCCATCTGATGGAGACTCCATCCTTGCATTGCAGCAAGGGCAATGATCGATCGGATGCTAGTATAGCGAGCAATAGGTGCAAATATATCATCATAATCTATGCCTTCCTTTTGAGAGAAGCCTCAGGCAACAAATCTTGCCTTGTACTTTCAGCACTTCCATCGGCTCCATGCTTGATCTTGTAGAGCCATTTCGAGGTGAGAATAGATTAGTCCTTTGGGCTCGAGACCACATCCCAGACATCATTCTTCATAATGGACTCATATTCTTCGTGCATAGCATCATTCCAAACTTAATGGTTTACAACTTCTTCAAATGTTCCAAGCTAAGATTGTACAATAGTACTCATTGTTGCTAGGTACCCTTGGTACCTATTCGGCTTCTTACTTTCCTGAAATGTTCCCCTAGGAGCAATATGTCTCTCGGCATCTTCGAGAGTGTCTCTAAGCCATGAGGGTCTCCTTTTATTTGAAGAGGGTGGATCTATTGGATCCATCGGACCTTCAACATTAGGCATTGGTTCATCCTTCAATTCTTCTAGCTTCCCTGCTTCTTCTTCTTCTTCTTTGTCTTCCTTTGAGCTAGGAAGATTCCTAACTTTCTTGAGGGCAGCATCTTCATCGAAGGTGACATCATGGCATATCTCCACTTCTCTTTGACCAGACACATAGATTCTATATGCCTTCGAGGTTTCATTGTAGCCCACAAACATTCCTTTCTTTCCAGAAGCAACCAACTTGCTTCTCTTTTCTTTCGACACATGAAAATAAACAAGACTTCCAAAAACTCTAAAATGAGGGGCATCAGGCTTCTTACCAGAGAAGACTTCTTCGAGAGTTTTGGAGTCCAATGCAGAATGTGGGCATCTATTTTGAACGTACACGTGGTGTAGGCAACTTCTCCCCATAGAAACTTCAGAAGACCTTGGTCATAAAGCATGGCACGGGTAGCTTCCAAAATGGTTCTATTCTTCCTTTTAGCAACACCATTTTGCTCAGGAGTATACACAGTGGTGGTCTCCCTCTTAATGCCAGCTTCCCTGCAATAGTCATTGAATTCATTTGACTCATACTCGATCCCATTATCGGTCCTCAAAATTTTGATCTTCTTCCCTGTTTGATTTTCAACCAAGGCCTTGAAGGTACAAAACCATGTGAATGCTTCGTCCTTCTTCTTCAGGAAATATATCCAAGTCTTGCGGGAGAAGTCATCTATAAAAGTGATATAATATAAGCATCTTCCCAAGAATGTTACGGACAGCATACCAGATAGATCAGAATGTATCGATTGCAAAATATCAGATGTCTTTGTGACACTTGATGGGAATGGTCCCCTTGTATGCTTTCCTTCGGCACAACCCTGACATACACCTTCATGATCATCTTTGAAATCGGACATCCCTGTCACCACCTTCCTTGCTTCGGGAAGGGTTGTGTCACATGTCATGGCCCCTAGCGGACTTGCTCCAACCTAATAGAGTATATCAACTCTAAAACCAAGAGTGAATGCTTCTTGGAAGTTCTTCTTCCAAATGCGTACCTTTCAATCGATGAATGCCACCTTGAATCCTTTGTCTTCCATTGCCGAGATAGACACTAGATTCTTCTTCAAGTCAGGTACGTACAACACATCTTGCAAGCAGAGGACTTGACCTTGATTTAGATGAAGGGTCACAGTCCCTGTCCCTTTCACGGGATAGGTGGCATTTTCTCCAAGGATAATTTCCAAATTAGTGTCATTTTCAATCAAATCAGAGAGGGCTTCCTTATATCCAGTGAAGTGCCTTGAGGCACCACTATCAATCAACCAATTATCCAGCGTATCGGAAGGAGATGCGACAGAGAGGGCAAATATAAGAATATATTCATTTTTCCTATCAACAACATTAGGTTCATCACATCTAGAATTCCTTGACCTCTTGAAAGGTTTCCCATTTCCACTTCGATCAGAGGGAGCCTTCCTCTTTATTTTGAACCTATTGTTCCTTTGATTTCCATTCCCCCTGAAGTTGTTGTTGTCATCATCTCTAGGAGAGTCCCTTATATTGGGGCACTCTCTTGCATAGTGACCAAACTTGTTACAAGTGTAACATCTTCCTTTTCTTCCTTTGGGACCTACTCTTCCATGGTTTTGATTTCTCAGACAACCATTGTCCCTCTTCTTTGCATGAGCAGTAAAGGCAGTAGGGTCACCTCCATTCCCATTCGAAGAATGGTCTCTCTCCATCATCCTTGGTTCCTCTTGAGTGCTTCTCGTCAAAAATTCATTAAAATCAGGTATCACATTGTTATTAAGAATCGTAATATTAAATACATAACAGTCTCGGGGGAGTCCTCCAAGAGCAAAGAAGACGAGCTCTCGACCAGCTACTTCTTCTCCAATAGCTAAGAGATCATTCCTGATTTTTGTGAGCCTCATAAAATAGGATTGAATGGATTATTCTTTTCCCTTCTTGATATTCTTCAACTTGTGCTTGAAGAAAAGAACTCAATTAGCATTGCTAGTCCTGAACATGCTAACCAACTTATCATACATCTCTTTAGATGTGCCCAACTCAGAGATATAAGCAACCACGCACTTATGTATAGAATCCCTGATAATCATATTCGCCTTCATTTCCGCTTTTCTATACTTCGTCTTTGTGGCAGTCGGTGCATTTGATGGAGGCTAATTTATCATCCCCTGCACATAATCCATGACATCTTCATCTTCCAATACCAAAGCCAAAGACATCTTCCAAGCATGATAATCACACTTATCATCAGATTTGAAACCCTTGTAGGTTGAGGAGGCCATTGGTCCTTGATAAGACAACTACTTCGGTGATTGCTTTTCACACTAGCTTGGGCTTTGTCTTCACCTTAGCTCTGATACCATGTTAATTTTAGATAACCATGGTATGTTCTATGCTTAATGCAGTTTACTTCAACCTTTCTTATAGGTCCAATTCAAATTAGCAATCACATAAACATGAAAGTAAATGTTGATAAAACATAATAATAGATCAATAGAAGACAAGCCAAATAATATATCAGAATTTGTAATTCTTCTTGTCCAACAAATGTAGAGAGAAATGTTTGTTACAATAGTCAACAAGATGCCCTAGCCAGCAAAGACTTTTGCTGGTCAAACCAGCTCTTCCAACATTCAAGATCAGCCTTTCCTTAAGAGTCACACACACCTCAAAGACAGTTCCCAAACAGTCAACACAAGTCAACAGAAATCAATCAACGCAGAAGTCAATGTTGGTCAACGCTGTAGTCAAAGGGCTGCGGTCAAAGTCAATATCCTTCCTCGATTTTTGTGCCATCCAATGTGGCCTCCAAAAATCGGAATTTCTGCAATCAAATCGAAGTCAAAGCTCAAAGGTTGACCCAAAGTCAACGCTGGTCAACGTTGTTCAAAAAGCCCTAAAAACAGTCTGAATTTTCTCCAGCTTCATATTCACACGTGGAAGAGAGAGAAGCCTCTTCTAGGTTGCACAAACCAATCAGATGATGAGGAATGTGTGTGCTAAGATGATGATAAAATGAGCATCATCTCTCTCCAATTTATATCTATCAATGAGGGCATGTGACACATCTTTTGGGGCTTGTGAGCCTACATTACAAATCTAGCGGACCTTGACAATTTGCACATGTGTGGAAACTAAAATCAAAATATAAGTTTTGCTCATCCAAACAAGATGATCTTTAGATCAATCTTGCACATCACCGAAAGAGGTATCCAACAAAAATATCATCATCATCATATGAGCAATGCAACATGGAGTTTGGACCTAGTTGCCCAAAATTAACAAGTTTCACAACACACCTATGATGGAAAGGACGCAATTTAACGAGGATAGCTGCAGCCATGTCAACCAAACCAAAGTACTCAAGATTTCAAGAAAAATTGCACCAAAGATCCGAGGAACAAGAATAACACTTATCGACCAGTACGAATGATGCAGAAAAATTTGTGGATTATTTGGAAAGTGTTGAAAATTGTAGAGAGAGAAGGTCTTTTGGCTCGTGCCTTAGCCAGAAAGACCAAGTTTGTCGGACGAGTTCGTGGAGAGGGTGATTTCATGCAAGGTGTTGAAGGGTCAGTTATGTGGACCTTCAAGTGGCAGTTCGAGTTTGGAATAGGATGAGTTGGGAGCTTCAGTTTTGATTGAGGCAAGGACGAGTTATAACTCCAAGTTATGATTGGAGAGAGTTCAGTTTGAACACGGTTAACTTGTCAATCACAACTAATGTTCTAAATTTGTATTGCCAAATTTTAGCATGGATCAAGCCTATAAAGGTAGGATGAAGGCTCAGATTTATTCATTCTTGTATACACGAGTTAGTGTGTGTGAGAACCTTGCTGTGAGAGCATATCTAGGAGGAGCCTATATGCAGAATTGAATAGAGTGACTTTCCTGTGGAGATCGGAGCTAAGAAATAGGGAATTTCTGCACTAGGATCTAGAAGGTCTGTCCTAATTAATAGGGGCTGCTGGTGCGCACAGAGTTACACCTTAGTGTGCAAGGAAGTAGGAGCTGTATCAAGCATTTGCAAGGTGTTCTCAAGCTAGTTTAACAGTGAGAACGAGAGGGTTTTCATAGTGCAACAGATTGCTTTGTAATAGATCTAATTGTTCAAACTCTATCAAAAAATTCTACAGCAAAGAAGTGGGTTTTCCCAGTTGGGTTTCCCAAGAAAAATTATTGTTGCTTGTGTGACTTTTTTAATCTCTGTGTTTATTCTGCTGCTTATGTGTGTTAATAAATTATGTGCCTTCGTGATTGTTTATCATAGCAGTTGCAGAAATTCAAGGAATTTAACAGTCAGCCAAATGTGTTAGATAGTCAATCCAACAAGCTTAACTGCAGTTGCACACAATGTGCATTATATGCGATGAACAGTTATTATTATAAAGATATTTGTAAGAGTCACATATTACTCGAGAGTTTTTGACTCTAACTGAGATCATAATGCAAGCAATGATCAGGAGTCCAAGACACTATGTAAACGAATAATTTGGAGACAATAGGGATTTACAGAACTGTTATGTGCCTTGCTGGTCATAATCCTCCTAGGCCCCCCAACGTATATACCAGTTTAGTTTGTGGTATAATTAGTCCGTAATCTATTTCATAAAGCTAGTGTTGTGATGATGACGATATGGAAGATGTAAGGAAGTGTACTGGTGATACTGATAAGAAAGGGTTCTGTGTATTAGCAGAGGCTTATTTGCTTAAGTCTTTACTCTTGAATATGCCATGACACTTACAGGATTAAACATGACAAAGAAAATAGAAGAAGTAAAAATTAGCAAATATCAACTTAACCTTAAAAGGATGTCATCTCATATGTAACACACATAATTTTTTCTAGCTATGAAACAATCTGGCATTGAACCAGCCAAGAAGAAAAGGTGCAGTGAAGAATATGGCAACAGGCATTTGATTTATTTTTTTAAATCATCAACAAGATAATGAATATAGTACAAGAAAAGTTGGTGAATGATACCAGGGTGTTACAATTAGTAACAACAGAAAACACTGAAACTCACCACTTTTAAGTGACCATTCACTTCTTTCATTTTTGTCAGGTTATGCATCATAACACGGCCACCCCAGTTATCAAGCTGGCCAGGGTGCCTCTCTTTCCATTGAACTGAAAGAAATGCATACCGATCATGCTTCTTTGCATCATTGGGCATAGATGGACTCAAAATGTCTGGAATTACCTATACCAATCACACCACAATAAAAGCCTGGATCAATTATGTCATTTAGTAGGTAAAATATCACTTTTGCTGTCACAAGCATTTATTACTATTGAAATAATTTCATGGCATAGTCACTAACAACTGTAGAAAGCCCGAACATAATTCTTTGAGGAGGTAAATTAAGTTCCAAATTTTAATAAGCCCAGAAAACACCACCAACAATCAGGCAGAAGAACATGACATTCTTAAGGGGTCTGTGCTGGCTCTCGAGGCAAGGTGTTGGCAACGTTCAATGCAAAGACAATCCAGCTTAATTATTAAGATCCTAGAGAATAAATCACGACCTAGCTTCATAAATTAATGGAGTTGCACCCACATTACCTGGATCAAGGGAAGCTTTGAATCAATTCATTGTTAACATGATTTAACTTAGATCCGGATAAGATAGACAATCTAGTGGGGCTAGGCTATAAAGGAGACTCATGCCCTAGGAATATTTCACTATTCTTAACCCATATTATCATGCTCAGAATCAGATCACAATCAGTTTGCCTCCAAAATTCCAACTCACCTCAGAACCAAATGAGCGCTAGTCATCGAACTGGTAAATGATTCAGATTAAAATATTTCAATTTTAAATTTATATAAATATAATGTAAGTTCATACCATTAGACACCAAATATTCAAAATTTACAGATATATATTGCACAAAAGGGTGCAAACAGGGAAAACTTCATTGAGATACAAAAACTATCAGATTTAAGATACATTTAATTATAGTTCCACGACACCATACATAAAAAATGACGCTCTAAATGGCCCTCTAGAGTCCAAAAATCATAACAATGTAATCTAATAAATAAATATTGAAATCCTTGGGTATAACAATAGGTCAAACCATTTTGAAGCATTTAATTTGAAGCCTGGCTTATTAGACTGGCTTAGTCAGGCCCAGGAATTTGCAACTCACCAAAAGAAAACAGCGGTATTACATAGACAACTTCAATAAACAAGAGGAATTTTAAGTACAATGTTATTTGAAGCTTGAACATCTCACAGTGCAAAAAGCAGGTAATTGCATAGCTAAGAACCAACTCTCGCAAGGTGTGTGAAACATGGAGATGGGAACAACCATAGAGTTGTCAAGATGTGGAAATGGTGAATTGGAAACCGAACAGCACTTTCACCTAAAATGTGCAGCATACTTGTTTACAAATTTGATAACCCAACCCCAGTTTTCAGTTTCTCATTATTTCTCCCATAAAGTTAAATGACCATTCCCATAACCATACATTCAACAAGCTAGAAAAATAAATATTTTCTGAAAACACAAATTCTGGAAATTTCACAGTATTGAAATACAGAAATTCAAATAAAAACTCAGAAAATAAATCAGCCACACACAGAAAATAGACACGCTGATTTTTGGTCAACTTGACCCTGGAAAAACCCTCTACAACTCTTGGAGAAAACCAGTTCGAAAGCTTCTCTTTATTTTCTGAATATTGCTTTTACAGTGAAACATAAAAACACAGTAAAAATTCCAGCAACCAAATTTACAGACTTATCTTGATTTTCATGCTTGCACACTACCTCGGAAATTGTGCCAAATCAGCAACTTGCAAAACAGAAATTATTATAGCATTAATGACAGCAATAAATGTTGTATGGCCCCCTCGGAAAATGTGCCGAAATCATATGTACGGTACTGTACGGATTTGAACAGCAGCTGTCCTCGAAATTTGTGGCCAGAAACAGCCTTGAAATCAGCACTGAAGCTGCTGTCCTTTTTCTCTGTTTTTGTGCTGAAAAATCAGCGGCACTCCTCCTCGATTTCCGTGCCCAGATTTTTGCCTCAAACTTCATGCTTAATGCGCTGCCCTCTTCCTCGATTTTCGTGCCTCCCTTTCTTGGAAACGGTGCCTCTCCTGCTGTATGGATTTCTGCCTTGGGATTTGTGCCAATAAATGTTGCTATACATTCTGCTGAATCTCTTCACTACTGCCCTCTTTCTTCTCACTACTCAGAAAATCTCCTTAGCTTTCTCTTCTCCTCTCTCAATCTGCTCATGAAAGAATGAATGACTTTTTCCCTCCTTTTCCTCCTTTAACCTAACCCTAACTGACTTTTGGGGAATCCCTAAATCTAATGGCTGAGATAGCGTTAGATCTAGGGCTGAGATTAAATGCTCATTTAAATCTCACTTTCTATTTTTTAATTCACCCCACTTTAATAAAGACCCACTTAGTCATTTATTTCCAAAGTCACTTTTCACTTTCTAATTTCACGTTAACTTTATTAAAGTCACTTTAAAATTAGACTTTAGTAACTTTATCACTTAAAGTCACTTTTAAATTAGATTTGACTTTATAACTTTATAAAGTCACTTTAGGAGAAAAATTAAATTCTTTTGAACACTTTTCCCTAGGCCAAAGATTAAAGCCTTAGAGAACCACCTGCCCTCCGGTAACCAAATTTCAACAACTTGCATGTCAAGGAGAGGGAAAATTTGCACATCAAAGACTAGAAGCCAACATTCAGGAAGATTCTAGTGGAAGATATAGCAAGACTGGTTGAGAAAACGAAACAAGCAAGATATGCACAGTTAATAGTAGAATCAATGGGCAGTAAGCAATTGATGTGGTCTGAGAGAGATCAGAGCCAAGTAAGTAGACCAGGACCAACTTCTGGTCCTCACCTTTACACCACTATCTTTGTCTACTGTAAATTGTAATCTCCTGTTTTAAGGCCTTCGCAAATGCCATACAGTACGTAACCTTTTTTTTGTCCGATATGATCATGACGTCTTGTGGACAGTTTACTGAAAGTCATCCCTCTGTCTATTTATCTTTCTCTTGCTAAATGGTTTCAAAAACTGTCATCATGTGATGTTTTGAATTAGTTGGTACCATGGGCAGCCTGTAAAAATGTTTGAGTAACCAACCCAGAAAATGCATCCATCGCTACTGAAATCTGCATGGTAATGAGATGGCTAAGCTTATTGCCAATGCACGCTTACCTAGGCATTCTTTGATTCTAATTTACACAAGTCTTGTTTCTGGGTTTCAACCTTAAAATTCCACAACTCCCAGCTGAAAGGATACAGGAGTAAGGAGCACAGGATCCAATTTTGCATATATGTTCAAATACTAAAAGAATTTCCAAGTGCATTGCATGCTGAAAAACAACCCAGTTTATATTTTCTCCAAGGTCCAACAGCAGTCTGATTCCATCACCACACATCCTAAGATGGGGTCCAATTTTAGCTTTTAATGTTAAAACTCAAGTTAAAGTTAACAGTTACATTTACTTATATTTTAATAAGGTAAATGTTAACATTAGCTTTAATAATTAGCATTAAAACTTAAAAACAATTACGAAAAGAAATTCAACTAGAGAACATGAATAGGTCGAGGGCAGTCCACTAGACAACATAGGGCCTACAAGTAGGCGGCCTAGTTAAACTATCAAAATTGTGAACCGGCCACACCAAACACTGACTTAGCCAGTTTGAGTTGCTTTTACACAAGACCAGTCAGTTCATGAAACACAAATTGTACACTCTCCCAACGACTCCATATTCTTGCCCCTATTGCCAAAAGAGCTCAGATAGACAAAACCCAAATCAATGCCCAACAACCTCCTCTACACAAACATCATAGGTCTACAAAATCAAATATGAAATCAGCCGACAACAAAACCCTTAAAAAGACAATATGACTGTACCACTTCAACAAACGAGTGCACACAAACTAATACAATCTCAAAAAGATGAAAGACTCAATTATGACATTCAAAAGAAAACGAAACAAGTATTGAATGATATAGAATACAAGAGATGTAGACACCAATATGATAGGTGAATGGAGTTATTGATGATATCAAATAATGTAGATAATTCTGCCCCAACCCATATGTGGTCATTTTGTTAATTTTCCTACAAATCCAGCACCTAACTATTCATTGACCTACCAGATTACAAATCTATTGAATGAAAGCACAACTGGGTTCGTAAATTTAATTAGCGGAAGCAAAAACAAAACCAATCTCAGAAAAATGACACAACAGATTTTGCCCAATCAAATCAATTCTTCGTTAAAATATTCAAAACCTACTTCGGCTCCAGTCTGGATCTCCTTGATGCTCCCTTCCTCGGACACAACACATTACCATGGAAGTCCTTCTCCACTCACCACCGAGATGCCTCTCTCAATGTCTCGTGGTATTGTATGGTGTGTCTTCTCCCTCTCTTTAGCCTTGCTTCTATAACTTTACATTGAGCTAAATCCCTAACCTTAATCTCCAAAGTGATTGATGGTTGAGATTAGATCTTTCCTCACTTGAGATCAGGGGTTGAGATTAAAAATTAATTAGTAAAGTAAATACTTTACTTTTCCTAATGTCTTTAGCTCAATTGGCCAACAAAATAATTATATTCTTTTCCTAAGTTAAAAATTAAGGTTAAGTTACAAATGCAACTTGCTCACACTAAAGCAGGTGTCTAAGAAGATCTTGGGTGACTTTTGTACGCCTATACACTTAAGGCTATGCAGAAGTAATTGCCCAAGCAACAAACATCAACACTCCCTCTTGGTGAGGGAGGTACTTTTGCCCCGTAGAACTAACTTCAATCCTAGAACTACATCTGATATCTTGGATGTGTTGAAAAGTGTAACTAGGTCTATTAAATTTAGATAACCATGGTGTTCTATACTTGATGCACTTTTACTTCAATCTTTCTTAGGCCCAATACAAAATAGCAATCACATAAACTTGAAAGTAAAATGTTGATAGAACACAATAATAGATCAATAGAAGACAAGTCAAATATAGATCAGATTTACAATTCCTTTTGTCCAGCAAAGATATGAGATATTGTGGCGTTACGGTAGTCAGCAAGGTGCTTCACCGGCAAAGTATTTCTTGGTCAGCCAGCACTTTCATGTGTCACACCCACAACCCTCAAAGACAGCTCATCACAAGTCAACGCAAGTCAAACCAGGAACAATGCAGAAAAGTCAATGCAGGCAGCTTGAGAAAAGTCAACACAGCAAACTAGGGCTTCGAACAAACAACCCGAAATTCCTCGATTTTAGTGCCCAACTGTACAGCGTCCTAAAATCGAAATTTCTGCAGAAGATTGAGGTCAAACGACCAAGGGTTGAGGGAACAGATCAGCACAGAAAACAGTAGCTTTGCTCCACACATGTGAGGGAAAAAGGCCTCCAAATGCTATCGAACCAATCAGATCACAATGAGAGAATGTGTGATGAGATGATGAGAAAATGACCTCCATGTCTCTCCAATTTATATTCATCAATGAGGGTATGTGACACATCTCTTAGGCATGTGGGATAAATCTGGCCGACCTTGCACATGTGGAAAATAAATTCAAAATCAATGTTCTGCTCATCCGATCAAGATGATCTTTAGATCAATCTTCCAACTCTTCGAAAGAGGAATCCAACAAAAATATGACCATTTTCATATGAGCAGCGCAACATGGAGTTTGGACCTAGTTACCCAAAATTAACACTCCCTCTCAACTAGGGAGAACTCCATTTGTCCACAAGTGCCATCCATCATGTACCAAACCAAACATCGTGCGTCATCCCGCCGTAACTTGCTTTGCTGGTTCTTTATTTCAGAATAAAAGGTGAGTCACAAAGACATCACACACAGCTGACCCAAAGTCAGCTTCGAGGTAAAAACCTCTCTTGGACTCAAAAGAGTCTCATACTAACCCGAAGTTAGTTTACTGACCCGAAATCAGTTTAGAGGATAAAACCTCATCATACTTGATCCCAGATCAACGTGTTAGACATGTGCCATCCTAAACATAGAGAGTACAGCAATCTCTGATGTGTCCATTGGTCTTGCTATGGTCTCTATCCACATTTCCCACCTCATTGGCCAAATGAGAGGTACTTCCCATGAGTCTGAAACTCCATGGGTAGGATGTGTGCGAGAGAGGCCAACCAACTCAATATCATAACGATGGGGCAGAAGCACCACAAGGTTCGACAAGCCTAGCCCCGTGAGTGCTTATAGCTCCAAGAAATCATCCCCAAGCCCCTTGGAGCTCCCAGAGCTCATAGTCCAACTCAAGCAGGACCCTCAGAATAGGGTCTTTCCACGATTCCAAGCTTCTCACGGAAGGTTAGGAACTTGAACTTCCCCAGGGGCTTCGTGAGAGTATCTGCGACCTGCTCATCAGTTCCTATATGATCGAGCCTTCAAGCGCTTCGCTATACCATATCCCGGATAAAGTGGTACCTGATATCAATATGCTTGGATCAATCGTGGAACACGGGATTCTCAAAAAGACGAATCCCACTCTGGTTATCACAAAGGATAACGGTGGTATCTAACACATGCCCGAACAACTCACTGAAGATCTTTCGAAACCAAACAGCTTCACAACAAGCCATACTCGCTGCAATGTATTCGACCTCAGCGGTGCTCAAAGCCATTGACTTCTGCTTCCTGCTCATCCAAGGTATCGAAGCAGAACCCAAGGTGAAGCAACATCCAGATGTGCTCTTGCGATCCACCACACTACCAACCCAATCGGCACCAGTATATCCATGAAGTCTCAAACTCCCAGCACTGTATCTTAGCCCATGGTTGATTGTGCCCTATAGATATCTCAACAAATTCTTGGCACCAATTCAGTGAATGTGATGAGGATCAACCATATGTTAACTCAAAGTGTTCACTGCAAAACATACGTCCGAACGGGAATTCACAAAGAACATCAAGGCCCCTACGAGTTGTCGATACTCAGTAGGATTTGCTAGCACGAGCCCAGCAGTGTTTCCACTCAACTTCTTAAAGTTGAGTTCCATCAGTGTCGACACAGACTTACAGTCCACCATACCAAATCTCTCCAGCAGCTTCGCGACATCTTTTCCTTGAGAAAGGAAAATCTCCCCTGACCTCTACCAGACCTCCAAGCCTAGGAAGTAGTGCATCAGTCGTCTTTCATCTCAAACTCGGAAGCCCAACTCCATCAAGTAGCTATCTATCCTCTCATACCAATCCCTGGGGGCTTGCTTCAACCCATAGAGGGCTTTCTTCAACCTGCATAAATGGGTGTCTCTATCTCGGACTTCGAACCCTAGATGTTGCTCCACATACACCTCTTCCTTTATAGATCCATGCAGAAAAACAGTGTTCACATCCATCTGATGTAGACTCCATCCTTGCGTAGCAACAAGGGTAATAATAGATCCGATGGTGGTATAGCGAGCCACAGGTGAAAATATATCATCATAATCTATGCCTTCTTTTTGAGAGAAGCCTCAGGCAACGAATCTTGCCTTGTACTTTTCAGCACTTCCATCAAATCCATGCTTGATCTTATAGAGCCATTTCGAGGTGATAATAAATTTGTCCTCCGGTCTTGGGATGACTTCCCAGACATCATTCTTTATAATGGACTCATATTCTTCGTGCATAGCATCCTTAAAAACTTGATGCTTTACGGCTTCTTCAAATGTTCCAGGCTCAAATTGTACTATCGTACTCATCGTTGCTAAATACCCTAGGTATCTCTGCGGCTTCTTGCCTTCACGGAATGTCCCCCTTGGGGCAATATGTCTCTCGACATCTTCGAGAGTATCCCTAAGCCATGAGGGTCTTCTCTTATTTCAAGGAGGTGGATCAATGGGATCCATAGGTCCTTCAACATCAGGCATCAGGTCATCCTTCGTCTCTTCCAACTTCCCTGCTTCTTCATCTTCTTTGTCTTCCTTGGAGTTAGGAAGATTTCTTACTTTCTTGAGGGCAGCATCTTCATCGAAGGTGACATCGTGGCATATCTCCACTTCTCTTTGACCAAGCACATAGATTCTATATGCCTTCGAATTTTCACTGTAGCCCACTAACATTCCCTTCTTTCCAAAAGCATCCAGCTTGCTTCTCTTTTCTTTTGGCACATGAAAGTAAACAGGACAACCAAAAACTCTAAAATGAGAAACATTAGGTTTATTACCAGAGAAGACTTCTTCAGCAGTGTTGGAGTCCAGAGCAGAATGCGGGCATCTGTTTTGAACATACACAACAATGTTCGTAGCTTCTCCCCATAGAAACTTCGGAAGACCTTGGTCACATAGCATGGCGCGGGCGGCTTCCACAATGGTCCTGTTCTTTCTTCCAGCAACACCATTTTGCTCAAGAGTTTACGCAGTTGTGGTCTCCCTCTTAATGCCAGCTTCTCTACAAAAGTCATTAAACTCATTTGACTCAAACTCGGTCCCATTGTCGGTCCTCAAAACTTTGATTTTCTTCTGGGTTTGATTTTCCACCAAGGCCTTGAAGGTATGGAACCATTTGAATGCTTCGTCCTTCTTCAAAAAAAAAAATATCCAAGTCTTGCGAGAGAAGTCATCTATAAAAGTCATGTAATAGGAAGATCCTCCCAAGGATGTCACAGGCAACATACTAGATAAGTTAGAATGTATCAACTGCAAGATATCAGTTGTCTTTGTGACACTGGAGGGGAATGGTCGACACAACCCTGACATATACCTTCATGATCATCTATCAATTCGAGCATCCCTGTCACCACCTTCCTTTCTTCGATAAGGGCTTTGTAATGAAGGTGTGCAAACCTCTGGTGCCATAACTTTATTTGAAGAGTTGTATCACATGTCATAGCCCCCAATGGACTTCCTCCAACCTGGTAGAGTGTATCAACTCTAAAACCAATAGAAAGAGCTTCCTTGAAGTTCTTCTTCCAGATAAGTACCTTTCCATCAACGAATGCCACCTTGAACCCTTTGTCTTCCATTGACGAAATGGACACAGGGTTCTTCTTCAAATTAGGTACATACAACACACCTTATAATCGGATGACTTGACCTTGAGATAAATGGAGGGTCACAGTCCCTGTCCCTTTCACGGGATAGGTGGCATTATCTCCAAGGATAATTTCCAGATTAGTATCCTTCTCAACCAAATCAAAAAGGGCTTCTTTATAACCAGTGAGGTCCCTTGAAACACCACTATCAATTAACCAAACATCCAGGGTGTTGAGTGGAGATGCAGCAAAGAGGGCAGATACAAGAATAAAATCATTTCTCTTATTATCAACAACATTAGACTCATCGTACTTAGAATTTCTTGACCTCTTGAAAGGTTGCCCATTTCCATTACGATCAGAGGGAGCCTTCCTTTTTCCTTGGAACTTGTTGTTCAAGCCATTCCTTCTCGAGTTGTTGTTGTCATCATCCCTAGGAGAGTCCCTTCTATTAGGGCACTCTCTTGCATAGTGACCAGTCTTGTTACAAGTGTAACATATTCCCTTCCTTCCTTTGGGCCCCGCTCTACGATGCTTTTAATTTCTCGGGCCACCATGGTTCTTCTACTTTGCATGAGCGTCGAAGGCAATATGGTCACTTCCATTACCATTAGAGGCATACTCCATCATTCTTGTTTCCTCTTGAATGCATCTCGTCAATATTTCATAAAATCAGGAATCACATAATTATTGACAATAGTGGTATTGAATACATGCCAATCACAGGGGAGACCTCCAAGTGCAATAAGAACCATCTCTTGATGAGATATTGCTTCCCCAATAGCTAGGAAGTTATTCCTGATTTCAGTGAGCCTCATAAAATAGGATTGAATAGATTCATCCTTACCCTTCTTGATATTTTTCAATTGATTCTTGAAGAAGAGGATTTGATTAGCATTACTAGCCCTGAACATGTTCACCAACTTATCATACATCTCCTTAGATGTCTTCAGCTCAGAAATGTAAGCAACTAAGTCCTTATGAATAGAATCCCAGATAATCATCTTTGCTTTGATTTCCCCTTTTCTATACTTCGTCTTCGTGGCAACAGCTGCATTTGATGGAAGCTCTTGAATATTCCCTTGTACATAGTCCATGACATCTTGAACTTCTAGCACCAAATCCAAGGACATATTCCATGCATGATAATCAGAATTATCAGTCAATTTATCATCAGCCTTGAAACCCTTGTAGGTTGAGGAGGCCATTTGTCCTTGATAATATTTCTTCCTTCAGAGATAGTTTCTAACACCAGCTTGGACTCCTGGACTTTGTCTTCTCACCTCAGCTATGATACCACGTTAAATTTAGATAACCATGGTGTTCGATGCTTTATGCATTTTTACTTCAATCTTTCTTAGGCCCAATACAAAATAGCAATCACATAAACTTGAGAGTAAAAGTTGATAAAACACAATAATAGATCAATAGAAGACAAGCCATATATAGATCAAATTTACAATTCCTTTTGTCCAGCAAAGATATGAGATATTGTGGTGTTACGGCGGTCAGCAGGATGCTTCAACCAGCAAAGTATTTCTTGGTCAGCCAGCACTTTCATGTGTCACACCCACAGCCCTCAAAGACAGCTCATCGCAAGTCAACGCAAGTCAAAACAGGGACAGCGCAGAAAAGTCAACGTAGCAAACTAGGGCTTCGATCAAACAGCACGGAATTCCACAATATTAGTACTCAGTTGTACGGCCTCCTAAAATAATAATCTCTGCAAAATATTGAGGTCAAACGACCAAGGGTTGACCAGGGTCAACGTTGCAGCAGAAAAGCCCTAAACAGATCAGCGTAGAAAACAGCAGCTTTGCTCCACACATGTGAGGGAAAAAGGCCTCCAAATGTTATCGAACCAATCAAATCACAATGAGAGAATGTGTGATGAGATGATGAGAAAATTACCTCCAAGTCTCTCCAATTTATATTCATCAATGAGGGTGTGTGACACATCTCTTAGGCATGTGGAAGAAATCTGGCCAACCTTGCACATGTGGAAAATAAATTCAAAATCAATGTTCTGCTCCTCCGATCAAGATGACCTTTTTATCAATCTTGCACTTCTCTGAAAGAGGAATCCAACAAAAATATGACCATCGTCATATGAGCACTGCAACATGGAGATTGGACCTAGTTGCCCAAAATTAACAGTCGATCTTCAAATTGACTATTTAATTATGTATTTTATGTAAAGAAGACAAAGATAATTATATGCATTTTGTACTTGCTTCATGGGTTTCATGAGCAAGATTTTATTATAGGTTAAATAGACTTCTTCTTGATGTCTACCTAGGGTTTTGTCTTCTAGGTAAAAATGTAATTAAGAGTCATGAAAATGAAGTGCTTAGTCTGAAGAATGACCTCCAAGATCTTGTGAAAGAAAGGCTCATAACAGCCCTCATGACTATCATCCTCAACGCTGGAAAATATAGTCTTCATACTGTATTAAAGTCAGCTTATATAACAGTTGAGTGGTCGGCCTACATGTCAGCTGTAATATCCCGTTTCAGGGATATCTCTAAAACACGGCAAACTCCAACCAGAGATGGACTAGGAGGGCGTTTACCAGATATGTCGCCTCTGAAAGAGGACGAAATCTGGAGGCTACCTGGCCCTTTCCAGACTTTGTCTAAGAGTATGAAGCAAACACACCAAGTGGTATAGAACTAGAAAGCCCGGAAATATAGATATATATAACAGTGCAGCAAACATACAATCGCATAGAAAGAATGTATGGCAATTCATCCAAAGATAAAGAGAGAGAATGCTAAGCCATTTTATTAAACTGAGAAATATAATGAAGTACAATAGGTGATCAGAGTGATGGCACCTAAACTTGCTCAAGGCAAGTGAAGAAATACTCTCAGAATACACCGAAAATGGCTACTCTCTAAACTGCGTCTCAACTGCTGGAAAACTGCCGGGTAGCTGCTACCACTGAAATGAACTGATGACTAGGGGTTGTTCCCCTTGCCGGAATGAGCTGAAAATCTGGAATCCTCCTCAACTCACCAATCTCGACAAAACCCGGAAACCATATCAGAAATGGCCGACCTCCGAAAAACACCCCCTTGGGGAATTACGCTGGCCTCCAAGGCTCTGCGCAGAGGCTAAATGAGAATGACAGAACTACCGCCTCAAACTCCACCAAAATCCTCCCAAAGGCAAAGGTTGATCCTCTGCTCAAAATCTCGGCTCAATCTTCTGCAAAAACCCTGATCCGGAACACCTCCTAGATGGACTGCGTCCTCCCTTCTCAGTGACAGCGCAGTCTCTAGGAATGCCCAGCTCCACAACAAACCCAAACACCAAAACCTCTCACAAAATGCTGAAGAAATAACCTTGCTTGAGCAGGCACTCGAAGTCCCCCGGGGCTAAGGGCGAGATCTTCGACCGGAGACACTCAATGCACTAAATAGTGCTGCAGACAGGCTAAACAGCTAGCGTGCTCAAGAAGTCAGAACGACTAGCTCAATATCATCAACAACAGAATGAATCAAATGAGAAGGCTACTCCCTCTTTTATAACATTGGCCTTCCTCCAACCCTAAGGCTCATCTCCTCAACGTAGCCTCCCTCTCTTGCCACGTGCTCATCCTCATCTACGCAATAGATTCTAGAGCATACGTAGGCCCCCCTCTCTACGTGGTGCTTGGCCCCCCTTGGCTCCCCTTTAAGTTACAACGTTGTGCTACTAGGAGGGTGTTTTATTCCACTTAAGTGAGTTAGACGCTCTTCACTCACTTTTTATTTATTAATAAACTATAGACGGCAAAACTGAACAAAATCGAATATTCCAATTAGTTGTCGCTAATTAGGAATATTACAGTCTCCCCCGGCAAAATGTTGCTTGTCCTCAAGCAACTGAAGTGATGGATGCTGCAAAATCTTCTCACTCTCCCAAGTGGCATCCTCATCCGGCAAATTCTTCCACCTCACCAAGAATTCCCGGACTATCCTGCTCCGTAGCTGCCTCTCCCTGGTATCAATAATAGCCTCTGGCTGCAACACTAAATGCCCCTCATCATCCGTGGGTGGTAGCTCCTCTGTCACTGTCACCTGCTGCCCCAGCGCCTTCTTCAGGCATGATACATGAAAAAAGTTGTGGATCTTGCTGCCTTGGGACAGCTCCAACTCATACGCAACCTGCCCAATCCTGCGTATCACCCTGTATGGTCCGTAAAAGCGAGGCTTGAGCTTCTCAGCTCCCTTCTGCTTCAGTGACGACTGTCGGTATGGCTGTAATCGTAGGTAGACCAAGTCCCCTACCTCAAACTGTCTCTCCACCTGACCTCTGTCGGCATACAGCTTCTGCTGGTTTTGTGCTGTAGCCATATTATCCTTGAGAGCTCGGAGAATGTCCTGACTCTCTTGGATCCAAATCTTGGCTCTAGGAGCCTTGCTAGCACCGAACATCACATCAGCAAAAGATAAGGAATGATACCCATACAAAGCATAAAATGGTGACATACCAATGGACATGTGATGTGTCTTGTTGTAGCAGTACTCCCCCAGATGCAGCCACTTCAACCATGCTTGCTGCTGCCCACTGACATAGTTACGCAAGTAGCCCTCCAGCCACTTGTTAACTATTTCCGTCTATCCATCCGTCTGTGGGTGATAACTGGTACTCGGTGTCAACTCCGTCCCCACTAACCGGAAAAGTTCCTGCCAAAATTCGCCCATGAAGCGGCTGTCCCTGTCACTGATGATGGTTTTAGGAAGACCATGTAGCCTAAAAACCTCTCTGAAGAACAGCTCGACCACCTGTGCTGCTGTGTAATGCGCGGATATGGCGAAAAAGTGCGCATACTTTGTCAGCTGATCAACGAAGACAAAGATACAATCCTTGCCCTGCACCATGGGCAACCCTGTGATGAAGTCCATCGAAAGACTCTCCCATTTCCCCTCCGGAATGGGAAGAGGCTGCAACAATCCTGTGGGATGGCTCATCTCCCCCTTGTTCCTCTGACAAACATCGCACTCCCTGATGTGCTGGAGTACGTCCTCCTTGAGGCCCTATTATGAGAACCTCTCTCTAATGGCCCTGTAGGTTTTGGTAAACCCCTGATGGCCTGCCAATGGAGAATCATGTGATGCCTGGAGTATCTTCTTCTTAAGCTGAGATCCCTCAGTCAAGAAGATCCTATCCCTGTAGTAGATGATCTCATCGACCACAATGTACCTATCATCCGCCACCTATCCATCCAGAACCTCACACGCAAATCTGTCCTTGGAGTACTCCACTAATAGTCGAGCCCTCCAATCTGTATCCAAGCTCATAAGAGATAACATGGCTGGTCTACGTGAAAGGGCATCTGTTACCACGTTATTCTTACCCTTGACATACTCAATGTCAAAGTCATATGCTTGGATCTTACTGATCCACTTTTGCTCCAAAAAGAACATGAGGCTGTTGTGATCAGTCCTCACCCTGAACCTGTTCCCTACCAAATACTGCCGGAATTTGGCTAAGGCATGCATAATGGCCAACATCTCCTTGTCGTATATAGAATACAACCTCTCGTGCGGAAGGAGCTTCCGGCTCTCAAAGGCCATAGGGTGTCCCCCTTGCATCAATACTGCGCCGATCCCCTCTCTCGACGCATCACACTCCAAGACAAATGGCTGCGTAAAATATGGCAATGCAAGCACTGGACAACTACTCATCACCTCCTTGAGCCTATCAAAGGCTCGCTGCGCTGTGTCCGACCAACTGAATGCCCCCTTCTCCGTCAAATCTGTAAGGGGTGCAACAAGCTGTAAGAAACCTTTGACGAACTTCCTGTAATAAGTACATATACCAATGAACCCTCGAAGTTCCGTCACGTTTCTCAGCTCTGGCCAATCCCTGATGGCTCTAATTTTCTCCTCATGGACTCTCACTCCGTCCACTCCAATAATGTGACCCAAATACAACATCTCCGTCATCCCAAACTCACACTTGGAGAGCTTAGCATAGAACTGTTGCTCTTCCAAGATATGTAGTACTGCCTCTATATGCTGGAGATGTTCCTCCCAAGTCCTGCTATATATGAGTATGTCATCGAAGAAGACCAATACAAACTTCCTCAGATGACTGCGGAAGATATGGTTCATGCAAGACTGAAAAGTAGCTGGTGCATTGGTTAGCCCAAAAGGCATAACCAAAAACTCAAAGTGCCCATAATGACACCTGAAGGCGGTCTTGGGAATGTCTTGTTCCCTCACGCGAATCTGATGGTACCCTGATCTCAAATCAATCTTCGAGAAGAACTTGGCTCCTCTCAGCTCATCCATCAACTCATCGATCCTGGGTATAGGATACTTGTTCTTCAGGGTCTTCTTGTTCAGGGCCCTGTAATCAATGCACATCCTCAAGGTGTCGTCCTTCTTCTTCGCCAACACCACGGAAGAAGAAAACGGACTCGTGCTCGGTCTGATGTGCCCAAGAGCCAGCAACTCCTGAATGGCCCGCTCAATCTCATCCCGATAAGCTTTGGGATGCCTATAGGGGGTAGTAATCACCGCTTAAATTCCCTACTCAAGCTCAATGGTGTGCTCAAACCCTCGGTCCGGTGGCCGACCTGGTGGTATATCTCCAAACACTGCATCATACTTGTCAAGGATGGCTTGTATGTCAGGATGAACTGCCCGACCTGTGGTCTCTGCCTCTGATGCCCGCAACTCGACCGCCCACTCTATGTCTCCCTTCCGGAAATCTGCCTCCATCCAGTGTGCTGAAACTGTCTGAGGTGGGTAAGTGTGCATCCTGCAGATCTTCTCATGCTTCCCGGTCTTCTTGTCATCCCACTCCATCTCTAAGGCCTCCCAATCCATGGTGACCTTCTCCAGAGTAATCAACCACTGAACACCCAATACCACATTGGTATCCGATATGTTGACCACGAAAAAGTGATCGGTCACAGTGTAGGTACCCATCGTCACTACCAATTCTGGAACATACCGGGCACACTGCATCGTCTGAGCTCCTGGGACCAAAACTGAAAATCCGTCAAAGCTCTCGGTCGGTATACCTCTCCACTCGACCATCTGTGCATCAATGAAGTTGTGGGTTGCCCCACTGTCAACCAAAACTGACACTCGCTGGCCATGTACTGTCCCTCGTACGCACAGCGTCAAATACTTGGGAACTCCTCGCAAGGCTACAAGGGTCCCTCCTGTGGGTGCAAAAGCTACACCTCCTGTCCTTGGAGGTGGAGGCGGCAACTGATCCTGGGCCATCTGACTATCTCCTACCTCTTCATCATCCTCCTCATCCTCTTCCCTGCTATCATCAGAGAAGACCTCAATAAAGTGTGCTTTTCCAGCAACACACCTATGCCCTGGTGCCCACGACTCCTGACAAGTGAAGCACAGCCGCTTCTTCCTCAGCTCCCTCCTGGCATCATCATCTATCTGTGCCCGTCCTGGATTCCCCTTTGGAGGTGGAACCCTCACATCTTTCCCCTTGTACTGGAAACCCTGTCTCTGGGGGTAAGGTGTACGAGTCCTGGGCAATGCATCCTGTAAATCCCGTGTCCTGCTAATAGCGTCCTGGAGTGTAGTTGGTGTAGTGGATCTCACTAATCCCCGAAGTGGCTCTGATAACCCCTCCACAAACATATAGATCATCCGTGTTGCGGATAGATCTGGAACCATCACTGAAACCCTCAAGAAATCTGCAATGTATGTCTCTGGGCTCCCAGTCTGCTTGAGCCTCGTCAGCTCAACAAAGTGTTGTTCCGGATCCCTCCGGTCAAATCGCTCCATCAACCTCCTGGTAAACTCGGCATATGTCGTCACTGTAGAATGTCCGAGTGTGACCATCCCATGGAACCACCAGTCCTGAGCCTCACCATCCAAATGTAATGTCGCCACCTTGATGGCCTCCGTCTCCGACATCTGGTGAAGCTGGAAATAGATGTCCAGCTTCTCCACCCAAGATTTTGCCGAACTGTTTGATGAGCCATCAAACGTAGGCAAATGGAATCTGCTAGATATGCGGTGGGTATCTCCATCATGATAATGTCGGTGCCCACTATGATGGTCACGAGATCTACTGTCCCGCTGGAGCTGAACAAAATCCCGGAATGAGAGAGCATCCCTGAACTCCTGCCCATAGGCCTGATACTCTGCAAAATACTCGCCCATGTGTCTGGGCTCTGCCTCCTGCTGGGCTCCTGCCCCTGTGTCTGCTCCCAAGAAAGTGGGAATGGTAGAGCGGGTAGGTGCACGTGAAGCCATCGGCTGAGGAGTATCACGCTGAGCAACACCATGCTCCGGCAAATGGTGGGATGTACCTGATCCCTCACCTGCCTGGAAAACCCGTGGGGTCTCACGCTGTCTAGCCTCCACAGCGGTGAATCTCTGACCCATCACCTCAATCTGTCTGGCTAAATCCTGCACCGATTTGAGGAGTGCCTCCCCAAACTGTTTGGCCTCAATGTCATCTGCCATTGGCCCTCTCTGCTCTGAATCTAATACAGGCTCCTCCTGCTCTGCGTCTGTCACAGGCTCTCTCTCCTACTCTGTGTCCACCACCCGAACATAGTCTCCCTCTCCGTAGGTGTTCTCCAACCTACGCTCACGGTCTCTGTACTTCCTGCCTCCGTAACAAATATATGGTCTCTTCCCCGGTGTCATAGACCACAGGCTGAGCCAGAACTATGCTCTGATACCACTGTAATATCCTGTTTCGGGGATATCTCTAAAACACAGCAAACTCCAACCAGAGATGAACTGGGAGGGCGTTTACCATATATGTCGCCTCTGAAAGAGGACGAAATCTGAAGGCTACCTGGCCCTTTCCAGACTCTGTCTAAGAGTATGAAGCAAACACACCAAGTGGTATAGAACTAGAATGCCCGGAAATATAGATATATATAACATTGCAGCAAACACACAATAGCATAGAAAGAATGTACGGCAACTCATCCAAAAATAAAGAAAGAGAATGCTAAGCCATTTTATTAAACTAAGAAATATAATGAAGTACAATAGGTGATCAGAGTGATGGCACCTAAACTTGCTCAAGGCAAGTGAAGAAATACTCTCAGAATACACCGGAAATGGCTTCTTTCTGAACTGTGTCCCAGTTGCTGGAAAACTGTTGTGTAGCTGCTACCACTAAAATGAACTGATGACTAGGGGTTGTTCCCCTTGCCGGAATGAGCTGAAAATCTGGAATCCTCCTCTACTCACCAATCCCGACAAAACCCAGAAACCATATCAGAAATGGCCGACCTCCGAAAAACACCCCCTTGGGGAATTACGCTGGCCTCCAAGGCTCTGCGCAGAGGCTAAATGAGAATGACTGAAATACCGCCTCAAACTCCACCAAAATCCTCCCAAAGGCAAAGGTTGATCCTCTGCTCAAAATCTCGGCTCAATCTCCTGCAAAAACCCTGATCTAGAACACCTCCTAGATGGACTGTGTCCTCCCTTCTCAGTGACTGCACAGTCTCTATGAATGCCCAGCTCCACAACAAACCCAAACACCAAAACCTCTAACAAAATGTTGAAGAAATAACCTTGCCCGAGCAAGCCCTCGAAGTCCCCCGGGGCTAAGGGCGAGATCTCCGACAGGAGACACTCAATGCACTAAACAGTGCTGCAGACAGGCTAAACAACCAGTGTGCTCAAGAAGTCAGAATGACTAGCTCAATATCATCAACAACAGAATGAATCAAATGAGAAGGCTCCTCCCTCTTTTATAACGTTGGCCTTCCTCCAACCCTAAGGCTCATCTCCTCAACATAGCCTCCCTCTCTTGCCACGTGCTCATCCTCATTTGCGCAGTAGCTTCTAGAGCATACGTAGGCCCCCCTCTCTACGTGGTGCTTGGCCCCCCTTGGCTCCCCTTTAAGTTACAACGTTGTGCTACTGGGAGGGTGTTTTATTCCACTTAAGTGAGTTAGACCCTCTTCACTCACTTTTTATTTATTAATAAACTATAGACGACAAAACTGAACAAAATCGAATATTCCAATTAGCTGTCGCTAATTAGGAATATTACATCAGCTAAATGGTCAGCCTAATAACCAAGCATGTGCCACTATATATACTCCTTGTTGCGGTTCATTCAACACAGATTTTCGAACATCTCAGGAGCTGCAGTGCGAGTAAGTGCAGGAGCTGCAGTGCGGATGAAGTGTAGTGCAAGTGCAGTGTGGATTGCTCTGAAAATTGCAGATTTTTCTGAAGTCTTTACAGAGATAAAATTGTGGATTTCTAAAGGATGTAAACAAGGTTCCATGCACAGTTATCACAGCAATGGATTGCGGATGGTGCATCACAAAGTCTGGATATATATATATATATATATATATATATATATATATATATATATATGCGATTTAAGAAGTGATGTATGCTAATTTGTCCTGAGTGACATCACTATCACAATAAGTGCGGATCAGCAAGGAGTCAATTCGGATTTTTCTAAGTTAATAACAGCAGAACTGAAGTGCGGATTTAGGTACACAGAATTGACTAAGTCTGGTTTAAAATTTAAATACGAACTGAAGAAGTGATAACAGTTATGGTTTTGTGATGCAACTGAAGTGTGGTCAAATCCGAGAATAGAAGGCAGGTAAATCAAAGATTTACCTTCTCATCTTCAGCATACAAAAGGGCAGTAATATATCTCAGAGAATAACAAGGAAGTAGAAATCGAGTTCTCTAATATTGGTGCAGATCAGTGCAAGTCAGTGCAGAAATGAGTGATCAGAATTGGAGGCAGATAAAGAAGTTATGACAAGGTCTTGGCGACATTCATAGGCCAAGGGTCTGCGTCTTGGTCATGGTACTTGTCATTTGAAGATCTATAAGAAAAATTCCTTACAGGTTTTCCTCTCCAAGAGGGAGAGGTTTTGCCCTGGCTCGAAGAGCCTAAATTTGTGTCTTTTGTATTTTGGTAATTGACTTGATGAAAAACTAAATAAGTTAAGTAAGAGAAGACTTAAGTAACTCAAGTAAGCTCACAAGTAATTATCAAGAAGAGAATTTGAATTAATCTCCAGCCCTTCAAATTCTCAACAGGATGTGCTCCCTCTGAATGAGAAGCCTTTTATGCCACTTGGTTTGGAAACAACCTCGAAGTCTTGCTCCCCTTGGCTTGGTTCCTAAAAGCCTCCTACTCTTGAACATCTTGTAAGGTCATCTCATACCAAGAGACCTTTTTGACAGATTTGGAGGAATATGTAGACTGCTCCCCATATTGATTTTCGGACAATTAGGTCCAAACTCCATATTGTACTGCTCAGATAATGATGCCAATATTTTTATTGGATTCCTCTTTCGGAGAGGTGCAAGATCGATCTAAAGATCATCTTGATCGGATGAGCAAAACATGTATTTTGAATTTATTCCACATGTGCAAGGTTGGCCAGATTTATCCCACATGCATAAGAGATGTGTCACACACCCCCACATATAACTATATATTGGAGAGACTTGGAGTTCATTACAGACTCACATTTTTTGGAGGCATTCTCTTCTCTCACGAATGGTGGAGCATTAGGGCTTCTTGGTGCAGCGTTTTGATGAGCCATCTTGGGGTTGTGTGACACATTGGGTTGGCTGACCTAATGGAGACTTCGCTGGTTGAAGCATCCTGTTGATCGTCATAACACTACCGTTCTTCATCTCTGGTTTTATTGTCTTGTCTTACATCGATCTATCGGTATGTTCTATCAGCATCTTACTTTCATGTGATTGCTATTTGGGCCCTAGAAGATTAAAGTAAATTTGCATCTAGCATAGAACATCTTCAGAAATTTACATGGTATCAGAGCTAAGGAGAAGACAAAGCCCAATTTGTGTCGAGGGACAACTAGTGAAGTGCGGATTTGTTGAGGGATGTTTGAAGGCTAAAAGACAGGTTCGTAGGGTTGTTCTAGGGCCGAGGTTGTTGGGCATATAGGCCAAGGAGCAGAGAGACACAACGTTGGTGTAACAGGAGTCTTTGGGCATGCGTATTGGGGACTGTCGAGAGATAAATATAAAGAGACATGATCGCATTAACTGTACAGCCCAGTGCTTACGAATCCATTAGCGAAACACGTTTCAATGGAGTAAAACTCCACGGGAGAGCAACAACTGTAAGCATTGAAGTTGTTGCGTGTAGTCTGAACCGCGCGATCGAAACCTATGTGGAAGCAGTCATTGGGTGCGAGGTCATCCTACATAGTGTGAATAACATTCTAGTCGAATGTGGTTTTCGATCAAATTTTAAATGTTTCCTTTTCTTGTATTGTACGTGCCGCCACTCGCAATTAATTGAAATCGGGACGTTGCGCCAAATTAGAGGCCAACTCAACAATGCGCATAAGGATCCTTGCACTAGTGGATTCATGGAAGCGCGGGAGTCGTTCAATCTCAAGCCGCGACGTCTGCATCCATCGTTATGCAGGTTTGATGCCGAGGAACAATTAAAGGGCTGACTTCTGCTAGATCGAATGGTGAGCAACCACGTCTAGCTCTAGCGCAATGAGATTAGCCTATATGTGTTTAGACAGTGCGAAATTGTTGGAGTGCGATGGTAGACTTGTTTTGTGTTGCAAAACGATGTGATGGTACAAATATAGTAAGCGCATGACTATGGAGTAAATCTTAAGTTTGGTCAATGCGATAATGCAAAGAATATCCTGAGTATGTTACATAATTGTGTTAGCTAGTATGATGTGTGGTGGTGCGATCAGAGTGTGAGGATCGTGTTTGAAGTTGGGGAGCAAGTGATCTGAGTTAAGTGGTGTTTCGGGCACAGTGAATTGCTTGAAGTGATCAAAAAACCCTTCAGTTGTTGTGCGAATAGTAGAGAATCTTCTGCAGAGGCTGAAATTCCCACATACCAGAAGCCAATTTCTTTTGTCAGTAAGGAGGTCGAATTTGTTTTTGTGAAGGCCGAGGTCATTTCTAGAGGATTTTATCATTTCAGAGGGAAGAGACTGCTATAGCTACAACTTCTCTGTCTAGCTAAAACCACCTTCTTCCTACAGGCGGAGTTGATTCATTGCTGGAATTGTACCAAAAGGAGCCCTTATGTGCCAACGTTGGTGAAGGTGCCATATTTAAGTTAAGGTCGGATATGTTCTTGTTTGACTATTGTCTGAAGGGTATACCACCATCTCAGGGAGGGCTGAGTGGATCAACTATATTAGTGGAGCCTAGTCTCAAATTTGCAAAGGGTCAAATTGGATTCCTCTACTGCTGCAGTGAATTTTCAGAGAGTCAAGATCTCAGGTGCCAAATTTTGAAGGTTTACAAAGCCATCCATAATTTTGTCCTGAAGTCTGATAAATTCAATCTAATGTTCTATGATAAAGCAGAGGACCGAGACCCTGAAAAGATGACAATAATTTGTGTTTTATCTCTGTGATAGGGTCACAGAGCCTCAATAAAATTGCGCTCTAATTATGTGGTATTGTCTAATCCAAGAGAGAGGTTGATTCATTGAATTTGTTTTGGGGAAGTCTGTCCTTGAATGTTGAATAGGACAAAGTGATTTAAGGCCTAATGTATAGTGATTTTGTGGAGGATAAATCACTCTGTTAAAACCCTTGTTCGAATCCTGTGATCAGTGACATTGAAGCAGCGTAATTATTATGAGAAGGCAGACTTGTTGAGTTGATATTTGAGCCTTAAGTACAGTGCTTTGGAAATCTACTGTAAGAAGGCAGATGTATTAAAAGACAAAAGAAGAGGTATGTAAAATTGTTCTTACATGAAAAGATTGTTAAAGTATGTCTGATTTTGTATGTTGTCTAAGGAAACCTAAGGATAATGGTTGGTCGATGAATCTTAGAACAGTGACATATGGCATCATACCTATGTTATCTTCAGTAATATATGGCAAAGTATATATGACCTCACTATATGACATATGGCAAAGTCTATATGAACTTGATGTGTGGTAACTTCAGTGGCATATGGAAACATATATATATATATGACCATGAAGTTTGATATCTTCAGTATTGTATGACAGTATGACAATGAAGTGTATGATAATATTATGGCAACGTTGTAATGAGTGATATGACAGAGTATGATAATGATACTTGTCGAGATGTATGTCAGATGTATAGCAGTATATGGCTATGATACTTGTATGGCTATAATTTCATAAAATAAGCCTTGACAGTGGATTCAGGCCTTCACAAAGCCCTTTCCGTAGCAAGGAAGTTGGTGTCTGGGATGTGGTCCCGAGACCGAAGACAAATTTGTTATCGCCTCTGAATGGCTCTATAAGATCAAGCATGCATCTGATGGAAGTGTTGAAAATTACAAGGCAAGATTTGTTGCCCAAGGCTTCTCTCAAAAGGAAGGCATAGATTATGATGATATATTTGCACCTGTGATCTATTATTTCCCTTGCTGCCACACAAGGATGGAATCTCCATCAGATGGATGTGAAGATCGTTTTTCCTGCATGGTTCGATCAAGGAAGAGGTGTTTGTGAAGCAACATCTGGGGTTCAAAGTCCAAGATAGAGACTCTCATGTATGTAGGTTGAAGAAAGCCCTCTATGGGTTGAAGCAAGCACCCAGGGCATGGTACGAGAGGATAGATAGCTACTTGATGAAGCTAGATTTCACTCGAAGTAATGTTGATCCAATCCTTTACTTCAAGTTTGATAGAGAAAAGCCTCTCATTCTGGTTCTCTATGTGGACGATCTCTTCCTGTCAAGTGTTGACCCTCTCATTCATCAGTGTAAGAGGGAGCTCGCTTCCGAGTTCGAGTTGAAAGACCTAGGACTGACGCATTACTTCCTAGGCTTGGAGGTCTGGCAGGGACCTGGCGAGATTTTCCTCTCTCAAGGAAAATATATTGTGAAGTCGCTGGAGAGATTTGGTATGGTGGACTGTAAGTCCGTGTCGACATCGATGGAGCTCAACTTTAAGAAGTTGAGTGGAAACGCTGCTAGGCCTGTGCTGGCAAATCCTACCGAGAATCATCAACTTGTAGGGGCCCTGATGTTCTTAGTGAACATCCATCCGAACGTATGTTTTGCAGTGAACACCTTGCGTCAATACATGGTTGATCCTCATAACATTCACTGGGTTGGTGCCAAGAAACTCTTGAGATATCTCTGAGGCAAAATGAACTATGGGCTGAGATACACTGCCGGGGGTTTAAGACTCTGTGGATATACTGATGCTGATTGGGCTGGTAGTGTGGTGGATCGCAAGAGCACATCTGGATGTTGTTTCACACTTGGTTCTGCTTCGAGCAGGAAGCAGAAGTCGGTGGCTTTGAGCACCGCTGAGGCCAAATACATTGTAGCGTGTATAGCCTGTTGTGAAGCTATTTGGTTGTGAAAGCTCTTCAGTGAGTTGTTCGGGCATGTGCTAGATACCACCGTTATCCTTTGCGATAACCAAAGGGGGATTTGTTTGTCAGAGAATCCCATGTTCCATGATCAATCCAAGCATATTGATATATGGTACCATTCTATCCTAGATATGGTACAGCGAGGCACCGTAAGGCTCGATCATATAGGAACTAATGAGCAGGTCGCAGATATTCTCACAAAGCCCTTGGGGAAGGTCATGTTCCCAACCTTCCGTCAAAATCTTGGAATCGTGGAACGACCCTATTCGGAGGGTCCTGTTGGACGATGAGCTCTGGGAGCTCCAATGGGGCTTTGGGGATAGCTTCTTGGAGCTATAAGTAACCACGGGGCTAGGCTTGCCAAACCTTGTTGGTGTGCTTCCGCCCCACTGTAATGATATTGAGGTGGTTTACCTCTCTCTGGTTTGTGCCTCGTATGCATCCTACCCTTGGAGTCCCGGACTCATGGGAAGTACCTCTCATCTTGGCCAATGAGGAGGGAAATGTGGATAGAGACTGATAGCAAGACCGATGGACGCATCGGTCTTTGCCGTACTCTTTATGTTTAGGATCGCACATGTCCAACCACTTGATCTGGGATCAAGTCTAGTGAGGTTTCAGACCTCCAACTGACTTCAGGTTAGTTAAACTAACTTCAGGCTAGTATGAGACTCCTTTGAGTCCTATAGAGGTTTCGAACCTCTGAGTTGACTTCGGGTCAGCCGGGAGTGATGTCTTTGTGACTCACTGCTTTGAAATAAAGAAGCCAGCAAAGCAAGTTACAGCGGGATGACGCACGATGTTTGGATGGCATTGGTGGATGGAGTTCTCCATAGTTGAGAGGGAGTGTTAATTTTGGACAACTAGGTCCAAACTCCATATTGTACTACTCAGATGATGATGCCAATATTTTTATTGGGGTCCTCTTTCGGAGAGGTGCAAGATCGATCTAAAGATCATCTTGATCGGATGAGAAAAACATGTATTTTGAATTTATTCCACATGTGCAAAGTCGGCCAGATTTATCCCACATGCATAAGAGATGTGTCACACACCCCCACAGATGATTATATATTGGAGAGACTTGGAGTTCATTACACACTCACATTTTTTAGAGGCATTCTCTTCTCTCACAGATGGTGCAGCGTTAGGGCTTCTTGGTGCAGCGTTTTGATGAGCCATCTTGGGGTTGTGTGACACATTGGGTTGGTTGACCTAATGGAGACTTTGTTGGTTGAAGCATCCTGTTGATCGTCGTAACGCTACCATTCTTCATCTCTGGTTTTATTCGCTTGTCTTCCATCGATCTATCGATATGTTCTATCAGCATCTTACTTTCATGTGATTGCTATTTGGGCCCTAGAAGATTAAAGTAAATTTGCATCTAGCATAGAACATCTTCAGAAATTTATAGGTCGACTCTCCCCCACAGTCTGTGAACTTGGAGCCCAAGGGTTAGCGTACTTGTAAATCTCTATAATTTTCTCAAGATAAAATTGTTAGATCATATGGTGAATCAGATCACCTAAGATAACTCGTACCAATAAAATGTTCTTATCACTGACAAATGAAATAACAATTTAAAAATTATTCAGCACAATATAGGATAACACATACCACAGATCAATAGATAAAAGAACACCATGAACTGAACCCCAAACTCTTTCTATTATGATAAAAAATGTTCCTAGCAGAGCAGTAGCTCAATATGAGCATTACAAAATTTTTCTCATCCAAAGATCATCATAACAATAGAAGCTAAATGGCTTCTTCATATCGAGAAACCCCTCCAAGTGGAAAATAACAGCTAGTCGGCTTGATCCTTGTCAAAATAATCTCGACCATTGAAAATAACTTGATAATCTTTTAATCTCCACCATTGAACTCTTAATTTTGAGGAAAAAATCAAATTTCTCTTCAAAACCATTTTTATTAATCCAAAAATTAATATTTTGGATTAATTTCCTCAAAAAATTTACTTTGACTTAACCACCAAGGTTTAAGGGCTTAAATTTTCTTAAAATGTCCATTTTTCCCTTGGTGGAGGATCTCCAAAAATTGACATCTTTTTGACCCACGATTTTTTTATTATTTTCCACTTGGAGAGAAATTAATTTCTCTATAATTATTTTTTTGACTTAAACTTAATTAATTTTAGGGCTTAGGATTTTCATTAATTTAGCCAGAAAAATTAATTAATTGACTCTGAGAAGGGATTTAATAATTTTTCCATCCTCAAATATTTTAGCCATGGTGTCTGACTACGAGGGACCATGCACTAAAATATTTTTACATCAAATAATTACAAATTGAACCCTTAGAAAGGAAAACACACATTTAGACTAGACCCTCAATAATTTAGCCAAATCTACAACACAATATGATCTAGTCGAAACCAAGTGTGCATGTAATAAAATAATTTAGCCATGGTGTCTAACTGCAAGAGACCATGCACTAGAATTATTCCCAAACACACTTTTACAATAGACTTGATATAACACTAGGACTCTCCTAAGACTTTGTCAATGAATTCCACTCTAGCTTTAGGGTTTAAGCTGGAAAAAAAACTCTATCGATTATCTGTGTTCACAGACACACATAGTTTGGGGAGGTTAAAAAACTTCCCAGGACGAAATCATTTTCCAAAACCAGAGGCTTACCTAGGTGTAGTTACATAATTAAATGGTCACACTAGCATCATACTTGCGGAAATTGGGTTTCCAATGATATAATCATGTTGGCTAATGACTTTGATCTTTGAAAAATTCTCCTTACTTCCTCACGCATTGCTTTCTCAGAATGTTGACCAAATTGTGAGTAACACCCTCTAAGCGCTAACCTTTGCCAATCACATTAGCAAAACTCTTGTGGGCCCCTACCACGCCTCTGTTCCTATCACCCTGATCTGTAGCTACTACTGCCCAGCTTTCCATTGGCTGCCCAGCAATCTTGGTTGTTCTTTTCTCTACACAATGACCTGACTAAATATCTGACACTCCACCCAACCCGACTCGTTCTCTAACTTCTCTATCTGCGGACTTGTTGTCACTCAGATTGTACAGGCACGGTGCAACAACGCCTCAAGTCGGGGGTTGTTACTCTAATCCCCGACCTCTTCGTTCTAGTTGTCTCCCAAAAGCAAGCTATGGGGGGTAGTCCCTATGGAATGTAGAAATGCAAGACGCGTTGGCAACCAACAAGTCCAGGAGACATGATTGAATGGCCTAGCCACTTGGTTGATTTCAGCAAGTTAAGGGATTAGATTGAATTATTTATGAGACCAATGCCTTATGGAGTCAACTATTTGCTTTAGATCGATTGGAGACCAAATGACTGGATGAACAACCGTTGCTTAAATGCTTAGCTATCCTATATGAGATGCAAGTTCTGAAATATAGGTCAAATGCAAGATCTCGGTTTATTTAATTAAATGCCTAGCTAAGTAAATCCCTTAATCCTTAGCTGTTTTGAGGCTAGTCTCAAAGTAGGTGGTAGAGAGAAATCAAGGTGAAGCAAGCAAAGGCTTGGTTAACGATACCTCTCCTTGAAATCTAACGTACCTAATGCCTCCGACACTGCAGAGACTGTGGCACTGACAACTGTAAGGTCTCTGTTTTAACCACTAGAGAGGGTCTATCCTACACAAGCTACAAGATGAAGGGTGGCCCTATATTTCTATCAACCAAGCTTAGGCTTGGAGTTAAATTAATTAATGCAGATCTAGGCCTAAGATGCAAATGCAAATTGATTTAAGTGTTCTTGCTTTAAGATTGGTTATGGTCTTAAGTACTTGCTTATGATTCATCTTATGACAAAGAGGTACTTAACAATGAATGAACGTCAATCTTAAACACAAGATAAAAGTGATCAATTTCACTTAGTGCCCACAAGATATGCATTCAATGTAACCAAAGAAAAATTGCTCAAAGTACCAGATGACAACAAAATAGATGCTCTTTAACAATAGATTACCAATTTGCCCAAGATGAAATTATCATTCACAAATAGCTATTAACCATGGAGAAATGGCAATGATATAATTTAGAGCACTTATTACCAAGAAATGAATTGAAACAACTAACCAAGGTTCCCTTTAGCAACAATGTGAGATGCCAATGACAATTGTCACAGGGATAGACTATTGGATTAACACAATGCCACTTTAATGTTAAACAATTAGGCCTTGAATATCCTTAAGCGATATTTAACCATTCAAGATGATATTCAATTCTTGATTAGACAAGTGATTGTGTGAGTGAGCTTATTAAGTGAAACTTTTGAAGCTTATGAAACTCACAAGAGACAACAATGTGTTAGTGTTCTTCTTATGAAACAACAAAACAACTTGGCTAATTATCAATCTCTTTAGCACCTTAATTGACAATGTTAACAATCCTTTTCACAATAGAGCATTGCTTATCATTAGAGCATGAAACAATTTTTATGAGCCTTATATAAATTTTCCTTCTTATGACAACAATGAGCAGAAGATGCCAAATTTATCCCAATACTTGCAAATGATTAGATGACAACACTTAAGATGCAACAAGTGAAATGCCAATAAATGAAAGGAAGAAAATGCTATGCAAAAATGTAAATGATGGCAGCCAATGATGGACAAGAGGGCAGCCCAATGAAACCACTCTTTCAAACACAAGATGCAAACCATATGCAAGGAAAACCAAGGGACAAATGCCTTTATGAGTTTGAGGAATCTTATGACGCCACTATCAAGAATGATCAGACTTTAGTATGCTTTCCCAAAATAGTATGACAATCAATACAAATTATAAATTATGCCAAGCAATTAATGCCCATTTTTTATAAGTGACTTAGCAAATATGTTAAGTGTTCTATCCATGATTTTATGTCACTTTTATGAAAATTTCACCATTGTAAATGTAATGATCAGAGGCCGCAATGTGAAATAGTGAGTAAATGAGGGTTTAGAAATCAAACCAATAGGCCCTTTGGGCTTGGATATCTTACCCAAAATTTATCCAATGGAGAAGCTACCTGCAACCACAAGTATTAGCTTGAAATCCACTAGAAACACCAAGTATTAGCTCCAAAAATCAAGTGATAACCAAATAATGACTGAGATGAGGCCAAAAGAAACTAGGACAGGGCAACACTAAGCCTAAAAAGGCTAGCATTAGGCTTGAGGAGGAGACAGCAAGGGGTCGTGACCAAGATGGGTCTGTGTTAAGGCTAGAAGAGGCCTTAGAGGCCTACGACAGAGGGGAAAAGGGCTGACAGAGGGGAAAAGGGCTAGCAGAGGGCAAAGGAGGGCCTTATAGGCCTGCATCTCCAAGGGAGGAGCCACTAAGGCTCACGGCAGGCCCTAGAAGGGTTGTCGTCTAGCTAAAAGGAAGGTCAAGGCCTCTTTTGGCTCAGGACAGGGGTAAACAAGGAGGTTCGTGGCCCTTTTAGGGCTGTGGCTAGCCTACAAGGGAAGGCCGAAAGGAAAAGAGCGTTAAGAAGGGGAAAATGGCTCGAGAAAATGAGGGTCGAGGGCCCTAGGACGACTTTTGGCCTTATGGCTAGGCTGGAGAATTGATGTTGGGCCTAGGAGGCCTTAAAAAAAAATTCAAAACCCATACAAAATGTGAATCTCACTTCATATCTTCAAAAAATATGCAAATTCACTGTAAAAAAACTTGGATGTTGGATTTGCAAATTTTGATGGAGACTAGATCTTACCCTCAAGGGCCTAGATCTAGCTCAAAACTCCAGCAAAATCTTCTTGATTAGCTGCACAAATGAAAATAAAATTTTCCCTAAAACCCCAATATATACAAAACTCAAAATAAACACCAAACCCCAATTGCTGCAAAACAAAGGTTAGAAGAATATTTCACAAAAAAAAAAATATTTTACAAAATTATATGTACAAAAATATCTACAAATATACAATACTTGTAAAATGATTTTTTTTTTAGAAATAATTTATTGATTAATGACAATGGATCAATGTGTTTTCGTAAGTTATAGTATTAACCACAGCATTTAGCAAAGTAAGGAAAATACATAAAAATTCCTAGAGCCCAAACAAGGTCGACTCTTCTCCAAAGTTTGTGAACTTGGATCCCAAGGGTCGATGTACCTACAAATCTCTATATATTTCTTCAAGCAGACTTCTTAGACATATGATAAATCAGATCACCTAAGATAGACCCAAAATCTACCAATAGAATGTTCTTATCACCGACAAATGAAATAACAAGCTTATATAAAAATTTAGCACAATCTAGGAAAAAACATAACCAACACGTACCACAAATAAATGGACAAAGAACACGATGAATTGGACCCCAAAGTCCTTTTATTATGATCTCAAACATTCCCAGCAAATAAATGGATCAATACCAGCACAAGACTACATAGACCAAAGCTAGAATTTTCATCATGACTTAAGAAGCAAAATGGCTTCTATTTATAGATAAATCCCTCCAAGTAGGAAATAACGCTTGATCCCCGTTAAAATAATCTCGACTGTTTATAAATAGTTGATCATTTTTTAATTACCATCGTCAAATATTTTTAATTTGAGGAAAATTCAAAATTTTCTTAAAACCCACTTTTAATTAATCCAAAAGTTAATATTTAATTTTGGATTAATTTCCTCGAAATTTTGTCTTGGACTTAACCACCAAGGTCCAAGGGCTTAATTTTTCTTAAAATATCTATTTTTGCCTTGGTGGGGACAACCAAAAATTAATTTCCTTTTGACCCATGAATTTTGCACTGGGAGAAATTTTAATTTTTCTAAAATTATTTTTTACTCTAAATTAATTAATTTTCTGGATTAGGATTTTTTTTTATTTTTGCCAAAAAAATAATTAATTGACACAAGAGGGGATTAATTATTTTTTCACCCTCAAATATTTTAGCCACGGTGTCTAAGTATGAGGGACCATGCACTAAAATATTTTTTACATCAAGATATTACAATAATCCAACCCTCAAAGGGGGGATACCTCTTTACATATAGACCCTCAAAATACTTACCCAATTTTGCGACACAATATAATCTAGTAGACCAAGTGAACTGTAATAAAATAATTTAGCCAAATAGCTTAAATTACTCTCAAACCACTTTTACAAAGACTCAACATAAAACTAGGACTCACCTAGGAATTTGTCAATAAATTCCACCCTAGCTTTGGGGTTTAAGCTAGAGGAAAAACTCTGTCGATTATCCATGTTTAGAAACACACATAATGCGGTGAGGTTAAAAAAAATCCTAGGATGAAATTCGTCACCAAAATTTGAGGCTTAACTAGGTTGTTACAAAATTAAACCGTTGGTTGATGATTGGCTGATGATTCTGAACTTTGAAAAATTTTGATCATTGCTTCCTTGGACTTGTGACAAAATGGGTGCAGCATCTGGCTCCATATGGGGGCACGTTGCTTCATCGAATTGACATGAGGATCCAGAATCTTGTATCCAAGAAAACAAAAGTCCATCAAATAGATATCCGCTAATAATCAAAATCATCATGCATATATACGATATTTGTTGGAAAAGAAAAATCTACTCTAACAAACTGGAAAGTAAAGAGATATAACATAAGTGCATAAAAAGAAAACTAATTAATGACATAAATGAAAAGGAGTAGGGTTAGAGATACTATACAGAGGATGCCCCATGGCATCAGATGTCATCCCTGTGGCACAATTCGGAACACATGTTTGCTTACGGGTAAGTCAATCGATTGTTTGTCATATGTCCCTTGTTGAAACTTGATCATTTTTTTGTTGATGCAAGTATTCATCATTGTGTTGCACACCTCTGTCAAATTCAAGCCCTCTTCTTTTTTTGCTTGGAAGATGGGATGGAAGATGAGACGAAGAAAAGTGATATATAGGCTGATGGAACTCGCTGACCACTGCATTGTGCTCTGAAGGATGATCCTGCGACTAAATCTCCCGATCATCATCTAGCCTCCACTGCATCGTGCTCTGAAGGATGACCCGGCGACTGAATCTCCTGATCATCATCTAGCCTCTTCGAATTCTCAACATGGTAACTTCTTTCAACTTCCCTTGATAGAAGCATTTCCCATACATTTGTCACATCAATGATTGTTATGTCCATGTTGATGATTTTATAAGGATAATTAGCCAATGAAACTTGTAAGTCTTTAACCAAATTAAGGACTTCAATTTTCTTAGAATCCATAGAGCAAATGTTGTGATAAGGCCTTGAGATTCTTAGATTTAGTTGATCCATAACCTTCTTAGTCATGACATTGGTTGAAGCCCCGAAATCCAGCATACAATTATGAAGTAGATGATCATTGATATCTAATGTCAGGAATAAAGGTTGATGGTCTTCATTTTTCATATAGAAATTTAAATCCTTTAACTTAATTTCTTCGTCCTTTCAATTATTATCAACCTTACCCCGTTAATCCATGCAACCCAATCGACTTTTAATCCTGATTTATATCTTTCTAATGCAACATGCTTAGTTTGAATCGAATCCTTTCCTTTTCTTTGATGCGTGTATCCTTTACTCTTAGCGATTTCCTGAATTTATTCGTGTGAGGGGGTTTCACCATACATCTGCGTGATAGGATCCCTTTCATCAGTGAAATTATTGAAGGCGAAAGATGAAGAAATCATGTATGCATAATGACCTTCATTTGAAGAACTTTGATTTACATTATTTATCAATCGATTGGTTCCTTCCTCAAGAAGTTTTCTAGCAAGAGCACATGAACTTTCCTCATGAAAATTTTCACAAGGTTTGCAAAATGGAATAAGCTTATCAGCAACATTTGCAGACTCAAGAGGAGTAGGAGGTCTCTGATCATTTGGAGGATCTCTTCTTGGCCATGGATTGTTGTTGCCTCTATTATTATTATTGTTTCTAGGCTAAACATTTTGGGATTGATTTCTTTCCATCTGAATCAGTCTGGACTGCATGGCACTCATTTCTCTAGCATGCTCAATTATCATTTCTTTAACCATTTGTGTTAATACCTTAATTGGGTCATGCTCTACCTCCTTTATTTCCTTTCCTTTAGAATTAACTGGACCTCTTTCAAAACCAGGAATCTCTGATTTACCCAAAGCTTTCTTATCCTTCTCTAATTCCTCAACTACATTCTGAGCAGCAACTAAATTGGCAAGTTTGGCACGTCTTATCTCATATTGTGTATCAACAGAAAAGGCCTCTGGATATTGCTCCAACATTGTTTTTTCAGGTGGCTTGTAATCTTGAGTCATATCTTTCAGCATACCATTGAATCTTTGATAAAACTCTTCAACTGTCTCATTTTCCCTTTTCTTAATAGACTTGAGTTCTTTGACCAAATACTTCCCCTCTCTTTTGTCCCCAATTTATCTTTGAATGCACCGGTGACAATTTGCAAAGATTCAAAAGCATTGTCAGGCTTGTCATGAAACCATTGCAATGCATCATCTTCTAATAAAAGGACAAAAAGCTTCATTCTAACGTTCTCATGATTGTATGCAGTCACATGAGCATATCTTTGTATAAAAGTTGTGAACATTTTTATGTGCACATCAGCGTTGACTGCATTATTCCCTTGGAAATTCGGGAGCTTGTTTATAGCAGAATCATCTGGAAGGTCATGAGGATATCCTTGAATGTTGGCAAAGCCGCAAGGCCTATAGTAATCCATGAAGTCCTGATTTACAAGATCAGGGAAATTCAAGTGGATATCAGGGAGGGCTTCCTATCCGAGAGAGATTAAATGCTTACTAGAACGTAATTTGTTTAACCGAGTTCTTAGAGCCTTTTCAAGATCAGGAGAGGGGTTAACTAAGCTACTGGGATTTCTTCTACAGTAAGCTCTTGTAAATGAATGAATAAGTGGAGTCGCCACACAGGAAACCAACCGAAACGTCCAAGTGCTAAAGGTGTGGATAGAGAAGATGAAAAGCTTAGTGAGAGGACAAAAGATAAGGTGATGAAAAGATGAAGAGATAAGGAAAATATTGCAATGGCACCAAAAAATGTGGCGTTGTCAGCTCAAATGAAAGGATGGAAAGATGAAGATTGAGAAAATGATGTGAAGAAAAAGATGTCGTGAAAACCAAGGACCAATAAAATGGTCCCCGACAATGGCACCAAAAATTGTTAACGCTTAGATTGTATAGGCACAGTGCGACAATGACTAAGGTTGGGGGTTGTCACTTTGATCCCCGACCTCTCTGTTCTAGTTGTCTCCCAATAGCAAGCTATGGGGAGTAGCCCCTATGGAATGTAGAAATGCAAGACTCGTTGGCAACCAACAAGTTTGGGAGACAAGATTAACTGGCCTAGCCACTTGGTTGATTTCAGCAAGTTAAAGGATTAAATTGAATTATTTATGAGACCAGTGCCTTATGGAGTCAACTACTTGCTTTAGATCGATTGGATACCAAATAACTGGATGAACAATCGTTGCTTAAACGCTTAGCTATCCTATATGAGATGCCAGTTTTGAAATCTAGGTGAAATGCAACATCTAGCACCCAGCAATTCATTAACCTCACAGATTATAGATATACAAAACCCCTAATTCTCTATCATAGATATTGAGAGCAAACTCCACCACCCATAGCACATCCTTCACTTCTAGCCTTCCTCTTGACTCAAGTGGAATATCATCATTCCAACCCCCTTCACTGCATGTTTGGGAACTCTGCATGCAATTTTGAATCCCACTTAGTCAAGCAGTCAAATAGCTCATGTGCCCCTATCATATGTCGTGTGGCTCCACTGTCTAGCAACCATGCACCCACTCGTAATGTGCCTGAGGAAAGTTAGGAAACAAGTGTGAACTCAATTTCAAACTTCCTGGAAAACTCTTCCTGAGCTTCTATTGACATAGTTGTAGTTGACGGCATGCCCTTTCCCCCTTTCTTCCTCTCTAGACATTGTGAAGCATAATGTCTTGTCTTATGATAAGCAAAACACGTAACCTTAGTCAAGTCTGTTTTCTTGGGTTGTGAGATTGACTCTTCACTATTACTGCTCGAACCTTTGCTCCTCATTACCCAACTAGCAAGAGCAAGATTTTCATCATCCCCACTCTTTTGTTGTCCTTCAAACAATGATTTCTCCCTAATTTTCTTCTAAGTGAAGTCATCCCACAATCTACTCCAATCTGGTAGTTTATCTCATGCTAGAACACCTAACATGAAGGTAGCCCAAGGTTTTGTGAACCCACTAGGGTTTATCTTTACAATCTCCTCATCTAACACGACCACCCCAACAGCGCCAAACGCGTCTCGAACTTGTTGAATCCTAGTGAGGTATGATGTCATTGTGTTTGATTCATCATCTTGGTGTTCCTGAAATTTTCCCTCAACACCATTTTATGATTCTGACTCACTCTTATATAGATTCATCAAAGCAGTCCACATCTCATGGGCACTATTCTTTCTTAATATGTGAGGGATCACATGACCCTTCACTGCATCCATGATGATACATTTGGCTTTCAAATTATGGGTTGTTAGCGTTGTAGCATCTATCGGAGGTGTAACCTACATTTTTACAAAATCCGATAGACTATTCTCCATGAGAACCAGCGGAATTCTCTCCTTCCATGGACTAAAATTATAAGCACCTTCCAACCTGTCCTTGAACATCAAACTAGTTGTTTCCATATTGAAATCATAAATCAATTGAAAAAAAAAATTGTTGTCACGCCTTGATTGGTACAATCTCCCTCTCCCCCTGAGGGTTGACCTCCACCAATCACTCTGGGTCCCGATCACACTTCTAGCCTACTACCCAGATCTATCACCTACACACACATTAACTGTTTGGTTGCAATATACTCTCAGTTTTCTTGTCGGTCCGACCCGACTTTTGACCTGCACTCTTGCCAACCCCTGCAACTTATCTCCTTTAACGCTCAACCTTGTCATCCTGTTGCCTACACTGCATCGATCACCCAATCCGCACCCTAATGCCTACATGACGACCTACATACCAACCAATTGCTCCAGCAACTCTAGCTTTCGTTGGCACTCTGACAAGACACCCAACTCAACTCGCTCTAACTTCTTTATTCATGGATTGTCCCGACCTTCTACAATTCAACCTATTATATCATGTCCGCCCCCCGAGCTCCTGCATTGTCGTCACCCTACCTATCGCGTCTCTACAATCATCTGATCTTCTTCACACTCCTACCATCTCTGACCAACCTCTATTGTTGCCTTGTTCCTTCACCAGCATTGTTGCCCTTACTTTGCAATCGATCAACCTATTTATCTGCACATTCTGCCACTATCAGCCTTTGTTGGTGGCTAGCCCAATGGCTATTAGCTTTCTTGTTCGCGATTTGGGTGGGTTTAACAACCCAACATGTTAATTTTCCTACAAATCTAACACCCAACAATTCATTGACCTAACAGATTACAAATCTACTAAATGAAAGCACAGTTAGATTCTTAGCTTAATTAGTGGGAGCAAATTTCACACAAACAATCTCAATCACAATGACACAAACATATTCTACCCTGTAATATTCCCAATTAGCAGCATCTAATTGGCAATATTAATTTTGTTCAGATTTTGCCTTTCTAATGTTAGTCAGTCAATAAAGGGGGTGATGGGACCCATAACCCACACTTAGGAGATAATAATTCCCTAAAGTCACTTAGGCAAATTTAGTTGGCAGCGTGGGGCCCAGGAGGGCCAAGTGACAACGCAGGGAAAGGGACAACGTGGAGGCAGCGTGGGCTAGGCAATGCAGTGGCTAGGACAGCGTGGCCAAGGAGGGGCAGTGCAGTTGAGTGGGGCCCAAGGGAGAGCTAGGCTCTCAAGCATAAAAGGGAGAGGAGGCTCACCATTCATTCATTCTATTATGCATATTCTGATTTTCCGTCTTCAGACATTGAGCATGCTTTTGTTGTTTAGCGAAGTCTGCAAGAGTTGTTCAACACACGGGTGTCTCCGAGCGGAGATCCCAACCTCAGCCTCAGGGGACTTCGAGTGCCCACTCAAGTGAGGAGTTCCACCGTTGTTTTTCAGGGCATAGCACTTAGCAATCTTCAGCCAGGAGCACGCAGTCACCAAGGCAGCGCAATCACACTCAGGGATTACGTGGTCTTGGGAGTTGGCAAGACCGGGAGAGAAGGGAGATCAGGGATTTCAGCCCGAGAGTATTGTGAAGGGATCAGCCCTTCACAAATCATCTTTTGCAGTAGGAGGAGGCCATCATTTGCAGTATATCAGTTCAAGGCCAACATACTCACTAGGATTGCGTGATTTTCCAAGGGAGGTCAAATTCCAAGGTCAGCCATTCCGGGATTCCTTCCTGGGTTTTTCCGGGTTATTGGAGTAGAGCTTATATTTCGAGTTTCATATTTTTATGAGCAAGGGAACAGCCCCAAAGAGCAGCTCCATTCCAGCAGTAGTAGGAATAGTTTCAGGAGTGACGCAGTCATAGAGAGAGCAGCCATTCATTGGGAGATTTTGAGAGCATTTCCAGCTTGCCTTGAGCAAGCCAAGGTGCCATCATTCTAATCACCTTTGAATCCATTGTTATCTTTCAGATTATAATAAAATGGCTCAGCGTTTCTCCATATTTGCAGTGTTTTCAAGATGTCTCTCTATTTGTTGTAGTTATTTGTTTATGTTGCTTTATATTGTTGTCTATTTCCTATTCGGAATATTACAGTGGTATCAAAGCTCATAGACTTGGCTCAGCCTGTGGAGCAGATCAGTCTATGACACCGGGAGGAAAACCATATATCACTTACCGAGGAAGGAGGTACATGAGCTGAGACCAAAGACTCGAGGCCACTTTTGGAGAAGGGGACTGCGTTGCAGTGGTGGACGCAGAGGAAAAACCTATGGCGGAGGAAAGAGATGAAGGGAAGGAGTTCGGGAATCTCCTCCTAAAATCTGTGCAGGAGCTCTCGAGGAGGATAGAGGAGATGGGTCAGAAGTTTGTCGCAAATAACAGACAGCGGAAAACCCCAAGGGGTTTTCACATCGGTGAGGGATCTGGCACTTCTCATCACGCTCAAGAGCATATCACAGGACAGCAGGTAGTACCGCTCACTCCCCCATGTTCCACGATGCCCGCATTTCTGACTTCAGGCACCGGAATGGGAGGACCTCAGGAGCCGGAGGTGGTTCATTTGGGGGATCATTTTGCAGAGTATCAATCCTATGGGCGAGAGTTTGGTGAAGCTCTCACTTTCCATGATTTTTGCTAGCTCAAGAAGGACAACAAATCCCACAACCAGAATAGAGGTGGTGGGTACACGCAGGGAGGTGAGCTGCAATGTACTGTGGGCAGGTTTTTCTTGCCAACATTTGACAGGTCCTCTAAATGTTCAGCAAAGCTTGGGTGGAGAAGCTGGACATTTATTTCCAGCTTAATCAAATGGCAAAGGGAGAGGCCATCAAGGTGGCAGCGCTGCACCTTGAGGGAGAGGCCCATGACTGGTGATTCGATGGGATGGCCACGCTAGGCCACTCGACAGTGACACTGTATGTAGAGTTTACACGAAGGTTGGTGGAGCGATTGACCAGAAAGATCCGGAAGAGAATTTTGTTGAGCTGACCAAGCTCAAGCAAACCGGGAACCCAGAAACTTACATTTTTGAGTTCTTGAGGCTTTCAATGATGGTGCCCGACTTATCCTCAACTAGGAGGATTTACATGTTCATTGACGGGTTGGCAAAACCTCTGCATGGGCTAGTCAGATCCACGAGACCTGCTACACTTCAGGATGCAGTCGAGAGGACCAGAGATTTGCAGGATGCTTTGCCCAAGACCAGAGCTCCTTTCCCCCAGAGACTGGCATTTCAGCCAAAGGGGAAGGACACGAGAGGTCCACCTCCAAAGGGGAACCAAGGTTGGGGGCCTTTGAACGATGATACTCGGAGAGACTTGAGACGGAGGAAGCTATGCTTCACATGCCACGAGCAATGGGCACCGAGTCATCGATGTGCTGCGGGGAAGGCACATTACATAGAGGTCTTCTCCGACAATGACGGGGAAGAAGATGCTTATGAGGGGATAGAGACATAAGCCAACGTTGTAGTGCACAGAGGGGATCATCCACCACCTCCTCCCCCAGGAGCAGAATGAATAGCATTTGCACCCATAGGAGGAGTCCTTGCATCTTTGCGAGGGGTTCCGAAGTATTTAACACTGAGTGTCCATGGCACCGTTCAGGGACAGCGTGTTTCAAGTCGAGTCGACAGTGGGGCCACTCACAACTTTATTAATGCCCAGCTAGTAGAGAGGAGGGGCATACAAACGGAGAGATTTGATGGCTTCTCAATACTGGTACTAGGTGCCAGAACTATGCAGTGTGCCAAATACGTTCCAGCGTTAGCCGTGACCATGGGGACTTATACGATGACAGATCATTTTTTTGTGGTCGACATTCCTGACACCAACGTGGTGTTGCGAGTGCAGTGGTTGATCACACTGGGGAAGGTCACCACAAACTGGGAGACTTTGGAGATGGGAGTGGAAGGACAAAAAGAGCGGTAAGCATGTGATGATCTGAGGCATGCAGACGTATCCTCCACAGACAGTTTCAGCACACCAGATGGAGGCAAACTTCTGGAAGGGAGATATAGAGTGGGTAGTGGAGCTGCGTAGTTCAGAGGCAGAGGCCATAGGGCAGGCAGTTCACCCAGATGTGCAGTCGATTTTGGACAAGTATGTTATGGTTTTTGGGGATATACCTCCAAGACAGCCACCGGATCGGGGATTTGAGCACACCATTGAGCTTGAGCAGGGTATTCGGGCTGTGATTACCACACCTATAGGCATCCCAAAGCCTACAGGGATGAGATTGAGAGAGCCATTCACGAGCTCTTAGCACTGGGACACATCCAGCCCAGTACAAGCCCATTTGCTTCTTATGTTGTATTGGTGAAGAAGAAGGATGGCACACTGAGGATGTGCATCAATTACCGAGCTCTCAATAAGAAAACAATGAAGAACCGATACCCCATTCCACGGATTGACGAGTTGATGGATGAGCTGAGGGGATTGAAATTATTTTCCAAGATTGATCTGAGGTCGGGCTATCGTCAGATCCGAGTGATGGACCAGGATGTTCCCAAGACTACCTTCAGATGTCATTACAGCCATTTTGAGTTTTTGGTGATGCCCTTTGGGCTAACCAGCGCTCCGGCCACCTTCCAGTCTTGTATGAACCACATATTCCCTAGTCAGTTGAGGAAGTTCGTGCTGGTATTCTTCGATGATATCCTTATATACAACCGCACTTGGGAGGATCACTGGCAGCACAATGAGGTAGTACTACGTATCTTAGAGGAGCAGCATTTCTACGCTAAGCTCTCCAAGTGCGAGTTTGGGTTGATAGAGATGCTCTATTTGAGGCATATCATTGATGTGGACGGAGTGAGGGTCCACGAGGAGAAGATACAAGCCATCCGGGAGTGGCCAGAGCCGAGGAATGTGACCAAACTTCAGGGGTTTGTAGGCATCTGCACCTACTACCGGAAGTTCGTCAAGGGATTTTTCCCAGCTTGCTGCACCCCTCACAGATCTCACCAAAAGGCGCAGAGAGCCTTTGACAAGATCAAGGAGGTGATGAGTACTTGCCCAGTATTGGCTTTGCCAGATTTCACGCAGCCCTTCATCTTGGAGTGTGATGCTTCAGGAGAGGGAGTGGGCGTAGTTTTGATGCAGGGAGGCCACCCCATAGCTTTCGAGAGCAAAAAGTCATTGCCGCATGAGAGGTTGTATCCTATATACCCAAGGAGATGTTGGCCATTATGCATGCACTGGCCAAGTTCCGGTAGTACCTGGTGGGCAACAGGTTTCAGATGAGGACTGACCACAACAACCTTCGGTTCTTCCTAGAGCAGAACAGTTGCAGGAGAGGCAGCAGAAGTGGGTCAGTAAGATCCAGGCATATGAATTTGACATTGAGTATGTCAAAGGGAAGAAGAACGTGGTGGTCGATGCTCTATCCCGCAAACCGGCAACGTTGTCTTTGATGAGCATAGACACGGACTGGAGGGCTCAGCTACTGGTGTAGTACTCTAAGGACCGTTTTTCTTGTGAGGTGTTGGATGGCCAAGTCACAGATGACAAGTACAGGGTGATGGACGAGGTTATCTACTTCAGGGACCGGATCTTCTTGATTGGGGGTTCTCAGCTCAAGGAGAAGATATTGCGTGCCTCCCATGACTCATCATTATCGGGCCATCAGGGATTCACGAAGACCTACAGGGCTATCAAGGAGAGGCTCTCTTGGAGAGGCCTCAAGAAGGACGTACTCTGACATGTCAGGGAGTGCGAGGTATGTCAGAGGAACAAGGGGGAGATGAGCCACCCAACCGGATTACTACAGCCGCTTCCCATTCCGGAAGGAAAGTGGGAAAGCATTTCAAAGGACTTCATCGCTAGGTTGCCCACGATGCAGGGCAAGGACAGCATCTTTGTAGTCGTTGATCGACTGACAAAGTATGCTCACTTCTTCGCCATATCCGCACAATACACAGCTACACAAGTAGCAGAGCTATTCTTCCGAGATATTTTCAGATTGCATGGTTTTCCGAAGACCATAGTCAGTGACAGGGACAGTCGTTTCAAGGGCGGGTTTTGGCAGGAGCTCTTTCGTACAGAGTTGACTCCGAGTACCAGCTATCACCCTTAGACGGACGGGCAAACAGAGATAATGAACAAGTGGCTGGAAGGCTACTTGCGAAACTATGTCACAGGGCAGCAAAAGGCATGGTTGCATTGGCTGCGTTTGGGAGAATATTGCTACAACACCACTTTCCACATGTCTATTGGTATGTCTCCGTTTATGCTTTGTATGGATATCATGCTTTGGCTTTTGCTGATGTTATGTTTGGAGCTAGCAAGGCCCCCAGGGCCAAGGATTGGATCCAAGAGAGTCAAGATATACTCTGGGCTCTTAAGGATAACTTAATCACAGCATAGAACCAGCAGAAGCTGTATGCCGACAGAGGACGAGTAGAGAGGCAGTTTGAAGTAGGGGACTTGGTCTACCTACGACTTCAGCCATACCGACAGTCCACGCTGAAACAGAAGGGGGCCGAGAAGCTCAAGCCTTGCTTCTATGGACCTTACAAGGTGGTTCGCGAGGTTGCGTATGAGTTGGAGTTGCCCATAGGTACTAGGATCCACAACATCTTCCATGTATCATTACTGAAAAAGGCATTGGGGCAGCAGGTGACTGCAACAGAGGAGCTTTCGCATACAGATGATGAGGGGCATTTGTTGTTACAGCCAAAAGCCATCATAGACACCAAGGAGAGACAACAAAGGATCAGTACAGTTAGGGAGTACTTGATGAGGTGGAGAAATTTGTCGGATGAGGATGCCACTTGGGAGAGTGAGAAGATTTTGCAGCATCCATCTTTGCAGTTTCTTGAGGACAAGCAACATTTTGGCGAGGAGGACTGTAATATTCTCAATTAACAGTAGCTAATTCGAAATATTAATTTTGTTCAGATTTTGCCTTTCTAATGTTAGTCAATCAATAAAGGGGGTGATGGGACCCATAACCCACACTTAGGAGATAATAATTCCTTAAAGTCACTTAGGAAAATTTAGTTGGCAGCGTGGGGCCTAGGAGGGCCAAGTGACAGCGCACAGAAAGGGGCAGCATGGAGGCAGTGTGGGCTAGGCAGTGTAGTGGCAAGGTCAATGTGGCCAAGGAGGGACAGTGCAGTTGAGTGGGGCCCAAGGGAGAGCTAGGCTCTCAAGCATAAAAGGGAGAGGAGGCTCACCATTCATTCATTCTATTATGCATCTTCTGATTTTCTGACTTCAGACATTGAGCACGCTTTTGTTGTTTAGCGAAGTCTGCAAGTGTTGTTTAGCACACGGGTGTCTCCGAGTGGAGATCCCAACCTCAGCTTCGGGGGACTTCAAGTGCCCGCTCAAGTGAGAAGTTCCACAATTGTTTTTCAGGGCATATCACTCAGCACTCTTCAACCAGGAGCACGCAGTCACACTCGAGGATTACGCAGTCTTGGGAGGAGGCTGCACCAGTAGAAAAGGGAGATCAGGGATTTCAACCCGAGAGTATTATGAAGGGATCAGCCCTTCACAAATCATCTTTTGCAGTAGGAGGAGGCCATCATTTGCAGTCTATCAATTCAGGGCTTGCGTACTCACTGGGAATGCGTGATTTTCCAAGGGAGGTCAAATTCTGAGGTTAGCCATTCCGAGATTCCTTCCTGGGTTTTTCCGGGTTATTGGAGGAGAGCTTATATTCCGAGTTTCATATTTTTCTGAGTAGGGGAACAGCCCCAAAGAGCAACTCCATTCCAGCAGTAGCAGCAGTTCCGGCAGCAGCAGCAACAGTTTCAGGAGTTACGCAGTCATAGAGAGAGCAGCCATTCATTGGGAGATTCTGAGAGCATTTCCAGCTTGCCTTGAGCAAGCCAAGGTGCCATCATTCTAATCACCTTTGTACCCATTGTTATCTTTCAGATTATAATAAAATAGCTCAGCGTTTCTCCATATTTGTAGTGTTTTCATGATGTCTCTCTATTTGTTGTAGTTATTTGTTTATGTTGCTTTATATTGCTATCTATTTCCTATTCAGAATATTGCATACCCAATCAACAGTTGTTCATTAAAATTCAAAACTTACTTGGGATAATGGCCCAACTGATAGATATTACAAATATATAATGCTTTGGATCTAATCTAGCAAATCAAGCCCTAGATTGGTCCTCAATCTCCTTGGCTGACATGGATCTCCCATGCTCTGCCTTTGAACTTCCTCAGACCGGGCACACTAGAGTACCACACTCCTCACTCAGATACCTCTCATTGTTTTGTGTTGTTGTATAATGTGCCTTCTCCTTTCCTTAGCTTGCTTCTATAACTTTACATTGAGCTAAATCCCTAACCCTGCTTCTATAACTTTACATTGAGCTAAATCCCTAACCCTGATCTGCAAAGTGATTGACAATCAAGATTAGATCTTGCCTCACTTGAGAATTGAGATCAAGGGCTAAGAATAAAACATAATCATTAAAGTAATTATTTCACTTTTCCTAAGTTTACTTTAGCTCAATTAGCCAACATCATAATTATGAGCTTTCCTAAATCAAAACTTAGGCTAACTTACAAAAGAAACTTTCTCACACTTAAGCAAGTGTCCTAAAAAGATTTGTGGGTGACTTCTTGCATGCCTAGATACATAGGCCTGTGCATAAGTACCTACCCGAGCTACAAACATCAACATCCTAAATAATGCAAGTAAAATAAAGTGAGGTAAGCTAAGACATAAAATGAGCTTTGACAATCGAAAACGGATTTTGGGAGAAATGGACCAAAGAACTAGAATACAAAAAGTGAAAGCAAGTTAGGATCCACTAACACTTGCTCTGCGAGTGAAAGCAATTTAGGATCCACTAGCACTTGCTATGTTAACATCCAAGGCCAAATGGAGAAAATTATAGATAGAATGTTATTTGGAAGCCGAACTGGAAGATAAACCAAATTGTGCATTATGTTATTGTCTAGACAATGTTGTTAGGGCCTTTTGTGGCTACTCATGAGATATATGGATAGCCATGTCACTAGAGTCACTAGAAAGCAAGAATAGTCCCTTGAGCTCACACTAATCTAGATTCGGGTGCGATACTATTAATGATTTGTCTCTTGCTACCCTTCATAGATAGAAGCACCAAGAAGAAGGAAGTGGTCATCTAGCAAGAAGTTGGTCTAAGGAGTGGTGTAACTAGTCAGGATACTAGAGCCCCCTTGGGGCAGCTCAATTGATGATCATCATGATAATGAAGTGTTATGTACCATGAGATTTGAGGTTCAAATCCCCCTCGATTTGCCCATGTCTATGAAAGGGGCATACATAGGCACCTAAAGGTTATAATGGATCATGGTAGTAGTCAAAATCGACCTTCTGTCACCCAAGTACGAAATCAGCCCAGTTGCTGATTCCTCTAGTTACCAAATAAGTAAATAAACCAGTCAGAATAGTAGATGAAATTAAAAAGTGTCAATAACTCCCAAAATTGACAATGAAACTGCCTAATATCTCATAGTAAAGAGGATGGTGAAAAATGAAATGTTCCTCATTCTCCAACTCCTGAAGATGGCATAGCTGGCAACTCTTGTCAAACCGATCAAGTTAGTGCTCTGCATCCACCAAAGTCTATGTGATCCCACTCTGAACTGACCCAAAGGATGCTAAAGACATGCATATAGTCTAACCCACAAGTGAGACCCACCTAGTGGATTTGTCTAAGTGATCCATTTATATTGTTATAAAAGTGTATCCAATCTCTTATTGGTGGGTGAAGGCAAGAGGGTGAGGTGCATATGAGATACACACAAATGCTATAAGATCTGAAACCCCTGCAAACCAGCCACAAACCCATCTGAAGGAACTAGCCAAAGTAATGCCCTCTAATGAACAAGAGGCTAGGTACGAGTAACAGTCATAGCTTGCCTAATGATTTTGCATAAGTGCAAAGACGATAGAGGAGTGAGACTAGGCTAAAGACGATATGAACATAAAGGGCCATCTTCAAGCGTAACCCACCTAGTGGATCTGTCTAAGTGATCCATTTATATTGGTGTAAAAGTCATCATGAAAAATAATATTCAACTCTTGCCTAGTAGGTAGGATGCGGACATGTGTATCCATTCTCTGAATGGTTTTGTGGCGGGAGGTCCATTGAGATACACACAGACACTGAAAGATCTGAAACCCCTGCATACCAACCACAACCCATCCAAAGGAACTAGCCAAAGTAATGCCCTTTAGTAGATAATAGGTTAGGTACAATACTAATGACAGCTTGCCCGATGAGATTGCAAAGGCCAAAACATAATAGAGGAGCAAGACCAGGCTAAAGATGGTTGGTCTCAAGGTAAAGTGTGGGCAGGGATCAAACTTAACAAGGATGACAAGTGTGGAGACCAATCTGCCTACAACTAGTTAAGCATCAAAGAAGAAGGGTTGACACCTTCTCAATCGTCACCTAATTAAACTCTAACAGAAAAGAAGACCCCAAACCTCATAGAGAACTACGGGTCAGATAATGGAATCTATGAGAGACATATTGGATGAGGTGCCCTAGAAGTGATATGAAAAGCATTGTCTCTCAATTAGGGCTAAGGTGTAATTTTTTAAAGCCTAGGTAATTGTTGTTCTAATGTTCTCTTATTAAATAACTAAAAATATATCTATTTAACAGAAAATTAATTTTCTTAACATTTCATCAATCACACAATAGCTAAAAATGAACAGCAGAAAAAATAAAACACATACACACGGATTTCTCCTTTTAATCATCCATTCATTCCTTTCATCAAAGCTTACAAGGTGACCTCCAGAACTTGCTTAAACAAGCAGTTTGTCTTGTCCCTTTTCTGAGTGATCACTGTAGGGGAAACGATTGATTTAATTAGATTAAAATGTGGTCAGAAGAACAGGGGGTAACTTTATAAGGTCACATTATTATGTATTTACTTGCCCATGGATTACGTGTCCATGGTATTGGTACCCATGGTATTGGTATCCATGGAATACTTACCCATGGTATTGGGATGGCCAAAGATTATAAAAGGGAGCTCAAGACCATTCTTTATGCATGTCTGGATATCTGACGGATTGTTTACTTTGGCTCTTGGAGCTTGCTTGAGGGTTTATAACCCTGAGCATGATCATCTAGTTGATTATAACCCTAGTTGATTAAAATAACCAAGTCTTTGGTGGTGAAAGACTCCACCCTAGCTAGTCTTGAAGGAGGAGCCATCTAGGTTTCTCATTGGACATCAACGAATTCATTGGAGAGGTCATTGTCAACCATTTACATCTTCATCCATTTGTGCCATCTTGTTTTTGTCTTGACTCTTAACAGGTTCTCATGTATATTCAGATTCATATTTAACACAATAAAGATGAGTTTGTTGCGTGTGTTTACTTTCAAACGAGGTTTTATGTTAAATTGTATGTGATGTGTTTGACAAAGTGTCCTTACATTAATAATTAGCAGAAAACCATTGACAATGTCATTTTTGCAAAGTGCCAGTTAAAAATACCTAGAGGGTATTTGTGAAGATTTTTGCAAAATCTCGTTTGGGACATTACACAGTTGTACAGTCATTGAAACCATCTCAGACTCACACAGCAGTGCATGGCCAGAATTGAGGTGTACGGCCTGTGAATGAATAAAGGACTGCTACAGCCGTGATATGGCCTATATGGCCGGTTCCACTTGTTGGTCACTTCAGCAATCTATTCCTCTTGTTCTCCTTGAGTGCACTCTCCCTTCTTCCAACTCTCTTCTTGTCTTCTCATGTGTGTGACTAACCTCTCCTATCTTGACCACTCCTATGCTTTGGGAGAAGATAACTAATTCCCTCAATCCTAGCTGCCACCTATCTCAATCATAAGATGTATAGCTAAAATTAAATCCTAATCTAAGTAACTAATGTTCTAGAACTTCTAGAACATTCCACTTAGATATCTTAAAATTAGTTGAGTTCAAAACATTAGATTTTCACTTTTTATTTTATTTTTAAAGCGAAATTGCAATATAGAATTATTTCCCCACATTTCCTAAGTGGTCACCAATAAAATATCTCAAACCACTTTGTATACTTTCATACTAAACCTGTGCAATAAATTCCTACTTGAGCTACAATTCTCAACATAAGGATCCATAGCCTCTGTTGACTTAACGCTAAAGAGCATGTCTCAAACTAAAATGGGCCTAGAGCACTAAACCCCCAAGTATGTGTAGGGACTGATGATCTCAATATCCTCCTCTCTAAAGAAGAAGTGGTGATCGGAGAAGCCCTTTTTTGGCCCATTGAAGGTCATAAGCTTGATTTCACCTAAGTTAATTGTCAAATGTCAAAGGTCATGGAAGAGGGCCAACACATACCTCTACAAACCCTCTAAAGAAGAAGCCAGGAGGATCACATCATCAACAAAAAGAAGAATAAAAATCAATACATGGTGGAGGAGGCACCCATCACTATCCCAGATATGCTCATGAAGTAATGATTTGTTAATTTGAGAACATGTTCTATGCCATTTCAGATTAGGGCACAAAATACTGAAGCAGATAGAACATACCAATAGATCGATGGAAGACAAGCCAAAACAGAGATAATGAATGGTGGCGTTACGGCAATCAACAGGATGCTTCTACCAGCAAAGTCTCCAATAGGTCATTCAACCAAGCGTGTCACACACAACCCCAAGACAACCCAAACAAAGAATACTCCACAAAGACGCAGCGCCAAGAACGCAGCTCCATCGCCATCAAGAGAGAAGAAAATGCCTCCACACATTGTGTGTATAATGAACTCCAAGTCTCTCCAATATATAGGCATCTTTGGGGGTGTGTGACACGTCCTTTAAGACATTTAAGTCTATATTATATTCCAGGTCGACCTAGCACATAAGTGGAATAAATTCAAAGTACATGTTCTACTCATCCGATCGAGATGATATTTAGATCAATCTTACGCCTCTCCGAAAGAAGAATCCAATAAAAATATTGGGATCGTCATCTAAGCAGCACAATCCAAAGTTTGGACCTAGTTGCCCAAATTTAACACTCCCTCTCAACTAGGGAGAACTCCGTCCACTAGTGCAATCCAAACATCGTGCATCATCCCGCCGTAACTTGCTTTGCTGGCCTCTTTATTTCAGTCACCAAGACATCATTCCCAGTTGACGGATCAGCGCAGAGGTCTGAAACCTCTAGAGGACTCACAAAGAGTCTCATGCCAACCCAAAGTTCGTTTACCTGACCCGAAGTCAGTTGGAGGTCCGAAACCTCACTAGGACTCAAGAGAGTCGTATACTAACCCAAAGTTAGTTTCACTGACCCGAAGCCAGTTGGAGGTCTGAAACCTCGCAAAACTTGATCCCAGATCAAGTGGTTAGACACGTGCCATCCTAGACATAGAGAGTACGGCAATCTCCGATGCGTCAATGGGTCTTGCTATAGTCTCTATTCTCATTTCCCACCTCATTGGCCAAATGAGAGGTACTTTCCATGAGTTCGAAACTCAAATGGGTAGGATGAATATGGGGCCCTGATCACGAGAGGCGAACCAACTCAATCATCATAACGGTGGGGCAGAAGCACACCAACAAAGTTTGGCAAGCCTAGCCTTGTGGTTGCTTATAGCTCCGAGGAACTATCCTCAAGGCCCCCCAAAGCTCCCAGAGCTCATCGTCCAACAGGCCCTTAGAATAGGGTTGTTCCACAATTCCAAGATTCTCACAGAAGATTAGGAACATGACCTTCCCCAAGGGCATTGTGAGAATATCTGCGACCTGCTCATCAGTTCCTATATGATCGAGCCTTACGGCACCTCGTTGTACCATATCCCAGATAAAGTGGTACTAGCCATCAACATGCTTGGATCAATCGTGGAACACAGGATTATTTGACAATCGAACCCCCCTCTGGTTATCACAAAGGATAACGGTGTCATCTAGCACATGCTCGAACAGCTCACTGAAAAGCTTTCGCAACCCAGTGACTTCACAACGGGCCATACATGCTGCAATGTATTCGGCCTCAGCGGTGCTCAAGGCTACCGATTTTTGTTTCCTGCCCGAAGCAGATCTACTTGTGAAGCAGCATCCAGATGTGCTCTAGCGATCCACCACACTGCCAGCCCAATCGGCATCAATATATCCAAGGAGTGTCATGCTCCCGACAGTGTATCTCAGCCCATGGTCTATCGTGCCACAGAGATATCTCAAGAGTTTCTTGGCACCAACCCAGTGAATGTTATGATCAACCATGTGTTGACTCAAAGTGTTCACTACACAACATACGTCTGGACGGATGTTCCCTAAGAACATCAAGGCCCCTACGAGTTGACGATACTCAGTAGGATTTGCTAACACAGGCCCAGCAGCGCTGCCACTCAACTTCTTAAAGTTGAGCTTCATCGGTGTCGACATGGACTTACAGTCCACCATATCAAATCTTACCAGAAGCTTCACAATGTAAAATCTTGCCAGGTCTCTGCCATACCTCCAGGCCTAGGAAGTAGTGCATCAGTCCTAGGTCCTTCATCTTGAACTCAGCAACGAGCTCCCTCTTGCACTGATGAATGAGAGGGTCAGCACCTGTCAGGAAGAGGTCGTCCACATACAGCACCAGAATGAGAGGCTTCTCTTTATCAACCTTGAAGTAAAGGTTTGGATCAGCATTACTACGAGTGAAGCCCAGCTTCATCAGGTAGCTATCTATGCTCTCGAACCAAGCCCTAGGGGCTAGCCAACCTGCAAACATGGGTGTCTCAATCTTGGACTTTGAATCCCACAGGTTGCTCTCCATACAACTCTTCCTTTATCGCATCATGCAGGAAGGCATTCTTCACATCCATCTGATGAAGATTTCATCCTTGCGTAGCAGCAAGGGTAATAGTAAATTACAAGTGCAAACATAATCAATGCCTTCCTAGAAAGAGATCTTAGGCAACACATTTTTTTCAGATACATGCTTGATCTTATATCGAGGTGACAACAGCTTCTTCAAGTGATACCAGCTCTTATTGTACTCATGGCAGCTAGATACCTCTGGTATTTATATGGCTTCTTGTTTTTCTACCGGAATTTCCCCCTTGAAGCCATATACCCTTGAGCCATGAGGGTCTTCTTTCTTTCAACAATGATATTAGCTCATGAGCATATACAGGTGTATTCTCCCTCTTAATGCCAGCTTCTCTTGTGAGAGAAGACATCTATTTTAAATGAGGGCTTCCCAGACACCAACTTGGAAAGGAGTCTTATTCTCCCACAGTCAATGCAATCCAAGACTCATAGCCATATACTGTCATATAGCTATCATGCATCTTGGCACGTATCATATACAATATTTGTTCAAAACTTCACAGGCTTTGCTGATCATGGTTCAAGACTCCAACAACGTGACTGAAGGCTGCAAAAACTTCTCAGATCACACTTCCAAGTTTATCATTACGCTCCAATGTAAGACCGATACTGTCACAAGCTTATTGCTATTATGAATTTCGTAAACATGAGTGTCTGTCTATGTCACTGTTATAGAATCACAAATTTAGCTCTTCAAGTTTGCGGTTACAGAACTGTCACCACTGTCATATCGCTTATTATGATGATGTCATAATTTTATCATACCCATCACGATCTTCTTCATCATTGTCATACTGCCATATAGTATAAAAGATTTCAAACTTCATGGTCATACATATTCTGCCATATGTCATTGTCAAACAAGGAGAATATATCATGATTCCTTCTCTCATTATCCTGCACTTGAGGTCTTCATATAATACATCTAGCATTGCATTCTACACTGCTTCTTATCATCCAAATCTGCCCATTTTTCATTGTTCTGGTCATTTTAGAAGATTGCATCTAAGGCTACCGAAATTGTCCTAATTCTATGACAAATCAACTTCTCGTCACTCTCCCTAGGGATTACAGATTTGCCCATCTTGTCAACAATCTGACCGCTTCATAATGTTGTACCAAGGGCTTCCACAGTCAACCCTCTAAAAATCCTTCCAACTCCACAAAAAAAACTGCTTCTTAGGGCTTCCAGATCTGCCCAACTACAGTTAATGGTTCACTAATCTAGGGCGCAAATCTCCAAATCTCAGTTGTGCAATTTGTTTCTTAAATTGCACAGATCTAGGAACCAATCGTACAGTTGTTCCAAACACTAAACCGACCCTTCTTCATGCCAGTCCATGCCTTATATGACACCTTTCTTTTACGCAGATCTAGCAGAGTCATATGGGCACATCAACCATTGTTGTTCATCACCTATGAACATCTTGAATTCTCCTTTTCAAGGTAACCCGTACACATTTGCCCTCTTGGCCCTTCTAATCATAGTGCACAACATATAAACTGCGTACAGAGCCTTCACATCCAAAGTTTTGAATGAAAATATTACAGATGACTTCCTTAGAGATGAATTTTGCTGATGATGATCAATAATTTGCAAGCCGCGATGGATACAAGTAGCCAAGAAATCAATTGCAGAAGTGACAATTTTATCACGCTAATCAGAAGACTGAATATGATAATTATTTTGCAAGGACTATCCAAAAGAGATGCTTAGTAATTCAAATCCCTAGTTTAAGTTTCCTTCCTGTCGTGGAGAAGATACATGTGGTTTTAAATGACACAATGTGTCATCTTTTCCGAGGTTTTGGGGTGACAGTCCATTATACTGCTGCAATCCAAGTTCTTTGAATTTTCCGCAGCCAACACTTCTTCAATAAGTCCGAGATTCCAATCTTTAACAAGGGCTTTACTGAATTTTGTATACTGCTGTAATTGACTGTTATGGCATTTTGCAGGCTGCACCATCCACTAACCAGTCATTGGACAGCCTCCTTCTAGCTGCGGCCTAGGCAAGACAAGGTGCCTTATGAATGGGTTGATGTTCTAGGCATGTGACAGTCTTTAAAAACTTTTCGTTGGTTTGTTCATGGGCAAATATTTGGTCACAGGTTAGGGCTCCACACCAACCCAAACTTCTGGACCAAAAAACACCTCAAATGATGCAACCTCCTCTCCTTACATCCATGGTGACCTTGTTATGTGAGGAGGCACCTATATTTCCACGTTAGGGTTGTTTTGACCCTCAAAATGCCACCTACAGGCCTGCGGCCTAGACATTACAGGTAGGTCCCTTTGACAATTTTCTTGCCCAGAACAATCCTCTAGTTTTCCTCTTTCTCCATGTTGTCTAGCCCTCCAAAGTACAATTGTATTGAACCTACAATCAATGAGGTATGCGGCCTCCTAGTGATGACAGCGGCTGAGATGGAGGAGCTTTTCTAGCCTTCCCTTACCTCCAAACAACCTTCCACAAGATGTAGTAGCCACAGGTACTCCTGCGTCCCAAGCAAAACATAAAACATGCACTAAAACAGCATAAAACAAATCCCAAACTTACCTTTGAGACAGGGGTCAAACTGTTGTTATATTGCAATAGGTTAGGGCCCACCAAAACAACACTCCTTGGCTGTGGCCTGGTCAAGGCTAGTTACCATTATTCCAGCCTCAAACTTTTTGCTCAAAAATCCTTCTAATGTCTGAGGGTTTCATCATCTGTAGGGCTGCTCATATATGTTGAAGCTTTTGGCTATTCTTAGCCATCTTTCCTACCTTATAAACCTCAAATCTGGCCCATAATTGCTCCCCTTTGCTGCTGCTGCCCTTCAATGGGCGGCTGCCCCTCCACGTTGCTCCTTTAGGGAAGTTACAAGCCCTTATACACAAAGTTGCCCTCCTAAATGATAGTGGCACCCTACAGGTATACAAATAGACCTGCAACAACCTCTTATAAGGGCTATCCATCCATCAGACAACTCTTAAAACAGTCCCTTTGGCTGCAATCTTCTTCCAAGGGACCTCGACCTCTCTTCCTGCACTCGATCACCCAAAATAGACTTCAAACAGCCCTATAAACCCTTCGTTATTCTGTCCTTTTGTTGCTGTGGCCCCACATAGATTTCTTAGCCTTCAACGAGCTCTTCTCTTTATAAGTGTTGCACTTTTTGGATTAATAGATCGGAGATTGCTTTTCAACACAAATTGGGCTTTGTCTTCACCTCACCTCTGATACCATGTTAATTTGAGAACATGTTCTATACCATTTCAGATTAGAGCACAAAATACTGAAGCAGATAGAACATACCAATGGATCGATGGAAGACAAGCCAAAACAGAGATAATGAATGGTGGCGTTACGGTGATCAGCAGGATGCTTCTACCAGCAAAGTCTCCAATAGGTCATTCAGCCAAGCGTGTCACACACAACCCCAAGACAACCCAGACAAAGAATACTCCACAAAGACGTAGCACCAAGAACGCAGCTCCATCGCCATCAAGAGAGAAGAAAATGCCTCCAAACATTGTGTGTATATTGAAATCCAAGTCTCTCCAATATATAGGCATCTTTGGAGGTGTGTGACACGTCCTTTAAGACATTTAAGTCTATATTATATTCCAGGCCAACCTAGCACATAAGTGGAATAAATTCGAAGTACATGTTCTACTCATTCAATTGAGATGATCTTTAAATCAATCTTACACCTCTCCGAAAGAGGAATCCAATAAAATTATTGGGATCGTCATCTGAGCAGCACAACCCGGAGTTTGGACCTAGTTGCCCAAATTTAACATGATTCCAATTCATCGAGTAAATCTCAAACAAGGAGGGAGATAGCAAGCACCCCTGCTTCAGCCCAATAATGCTCTAGATGAAATTTGACACTCCATGTGTTGTGTGGAGATGAACCAAGATAGACTCATATAGGCACATTATGGCTTCCAAGAGCTCTAAGCCTCTATAATCGAGTTGCTCATGGAACCAAGTCAAAGGTTTTCCAAAAGTCTATGAAGCAGCAATAGACTTTCAGACAGCGATGTTGCTCAAGGATCAAATCATCAACGAAAAGAACAATAAAAATCAATACATGGTGGAGGATGCACCCATCAGTACCCTAGATATGCTCATGAAGGAATGATTCCAACTGATCGATGTAAATCTCAAACAAGGAGATAGCAAGCTTGAGCCCAAATTTGCTCTTGATGAAATTTGACACTCCAGGTGTTGTGTAGAGATGAACCAAGATAGAATCACAGAGGCATGTGATGGCTGCCAGGAGAGTCTCAGAAAATGCCAATATTTCTAAGCCTCTATAATAGAGTCACTCATGGAACCAAGTCAAAGGCTTTCCAAAAGTCTATGAAGCAGCAATAGACTTTCAGAAAGTGATGTTGCACCTCCTCAATGATGGTTCAGGCCCCAGGGCAGGAGAATGTGATTGATGGTTTGATAGGCAGGTCAAAAATTAGCATGTCCTCTAGTTCTGGAGTGTCTCCAATCAAGCTCTCATCAGAAAGCCTCAGATGGAGGGCAGTAGCATACAGCTTCAAAAAATGTATGACCCCCCATAATCATCCTGTAATTGTTAGGATCTACACTGGAAACCAACTCGTGAATTGGGTGGAAAGTATGGTAGAGTAGTGGATAAGTTCTTTGGAGAAATTTGTGAATTTGGTGGAAAATATGGTAGAGCAGTGGATAAGTTCTTTTGAGATTATGCTATCAGAAAGATGCGATGAGCAGATGACAGTAATGAATTGTCAAGGCTGAGATAAGTATTTCTCATATTAGAGAGTGGTGTTTCCCTCTATAAGCCGTGTGTTATTGATTGGGATGTTGTTGATGGTATAGGCTAGCACTGAATAAATTTCTGATAAATAATGGTCACTGTTTCGTGAAGATAAGTTTAAATTCTGTTCAATCCAGTTTCCAGTGATTGACTTTTTATTCTGATAGCTGTTCATTTTCTGTGTTTGAGTTGATTTTGATCATGACAAATGTGATATGCACCCATTAATCTGTATGTGTGTGTGTGTGTGTGAGTGAGAGAGAGAGAGAGAGATTTTCTAAGGCCAGAAGGCTGTTGATGAGTTTAGCAGACAACACGTACATATAGATTAACATGTATGCAGAGCTGGTTGGAAATTATTTAAGGAAAACTTAAAAAGTAGGATTTTATACAGGTGCATAACAAAATAAAATACACATATAACACATGGAAAGAATAATAAAACTTATTGACACCAACTTGAAAAAGGCTACCTGCATAAAATTTACCACTCACGTTAATCATCTCTCGTTACATTACCATATAACACCCTGAGTTGGCTATGTCTTTTAGCTTTTAACCACCTGACCACTAACCTTAACATATAAGTGCTACAACGGTCACAAATCACTGTTAATGTTTACTAAATGCTCGCATGATATAAAAGATATACTAAGTTGGAGTTCAATGTTTGCTACTTCGACATCACAACTGAACTTAAAAAGCGGTTTGTCTCCAAGAGCTCTAATATTTGTTGCAGCAAGAGCTCCAAACCTCAAACTCAAAATTTGAAACCTTCATCCCCCTTAAAAATGAGAGAGGCTAATGTAAAATTTGATCCCCTATTCGACACTGACTCGCTGAGTGCCTTCTCAAACATTTATACTCCTTCACTAACAATAATGTCTACTACTTTAATGCTAACATAATATAAAACATGTATTCAATACCGAGTGGAAGCTTAATGTTTGCTCCTCCAACAAAAAAATTCGGTGTAATTGGGTTGATAGTAAACAATTAAGGTTCAAGAATAGAACTACTCTGTGACCAACCTCTCTCTACATGTTCTTGTTATCAGCAAAGTGAAACTAAGGATCATAGAGTTCCAAACACACAATCAACTAAAGTTCAATACCTTTAAAGCAAATGCATTCAATCAAAATCAAGCTCTTTGCTTACCAAAGAAACAACAGGCCGGGCAACCTGCACAGTTTGGAGTAACGTGGCAGAATTAAAGTCCCAAAGGCGTAATGTCGCATCCAAAGATGCTGTCCAGCATTGGCAAATAATTTTAATCATGGGGCCACTGACAGGTACAGCAATGACTGTTGTGACTAGCCCTCTGTGACCTACCAACTCCGCTACCTGCATATAAATGATGGCAGTAACTATAAGCAGACCCCGACAAGAAACAAATGCAATTTCTGCTACAATCTCATCTCTTCTGGTCTACAGTAAATAAACAGTTTATTTAACCTTTAATCACGCTATGTCATGACTTATTTATTTTTCTTTCTATGACCAGAAAATAACCGTGCTGTAATCCATCCCTGCATCCCAAGCAGACACAAACACTGAACAGAGACCCGCTGGGTCTCGTCTCAGGGGACTCTGAGGATCAAATTTGTACTTCCGAGAGTCAAAGGGTGCTGCTGCAACAGACCACTGATAGTCTAAAGTTTAAATCCCATGGAAGTAAAAGCAAAGCAACAGGAAAGAACTCAGTCCTGCTTATGAGCATGGGGATAATATGTACGAACATTTAACAAAAGGCACTCAAAGGTCTTTTTCTGCTAAAGAATAACATTATAAATGGTAATCGTCATTAACAGAGAGCAGATGGGATGGGAATGAAATAAGAACATAATTAAGCTTACCAGCATACCGGTAGCCACGCTGTAGACTGACACAGTATTGCCAGTACAAACCAGCAGCCTTTTTCCATCGTTGGAGAATGCTGGCCGACTCCGCACAAGGTTGCTACCTCCGGTGGTAACCATTCTGCCCTCTGAATGACTCTTCCCTTGCCCACTTGTATGTTCTGGTTGTCACTGCAACAATAAGAGCGAAAAAATGCGCGACCCACTTACTTCCTCGATGAACAGATTTCCTGTGTAAACTTGCTTCTGATTTGCATGAGACTTCTCGCAGCCTCCGACGAGGGTTAAGGGTTTAAGATCCCTCTCACTTGCCTGACTTTTTAAAATTGTGGGGATTTCCTTGTAGTGACACAACCCAATTTCTATTTTAATAATTTTAACACTAAATTTAGTCTTGTCGAAGCTATTTTGCTTTTAGGACTTTTTAACACTAAATTTAGTTTTTGTCGAAGCTAATTTGCTTTGGGTACTTATGCACAATGAAATTTTTTATTTTAAAAATAAAAATATATTTTAAAAAATTTATTAATAAAATAATTAATAATTATAGTGCAAGTTTATTTAGATATAATTTTAAGTAGGTTGAAAAGTACCAACCACTTTTCTGTTCACATTTCTGGATATAAATATTTTTTATATTTTATTGTTAATTAATAATTTATATTATTATTAATAAATATTATTATATGATTATTATTTAATGATATAATATTAAAATGTTTATAAATTTATTAATTAAAGTTATATGATTATAAACAGAATTTTAATTGAGTTTAGAAATTGAAATTATTTAATTTATTTTTTTACAATCCTATTTTATTATCTTCTCAAGATTGCTATTTTATTTTTGAAAATGTATTTATTATTAGTTTTCTTTAAAGTTATCAAATATTTATATTTAAATTTATTAAAGGATTGTATGCAACACTCTTTAATATTATCAATAAAAGAGGTCGATCTTTCTAATAAGTTTGTTTGAAACAATGTCAATTTCAAGTATTGAAGATTTTGAAATTGAAAATCTCAAGAAAACACTCATAGTGAAGAATTTTGAAATAAGTAATCTCAGGTAGGAACACGCTAATAGAAATGCAACAATTGATATTTATCAAGACTTGAAAGCAAGGTTACGTAAGGAAGTGGATTAGTTGAAGAATCAGCTAATAGGAACACAACTTTTGGTTTAGGGTAGAAAAAAAAATAGGGAAAGATAGTGACTAGTGTTTCTCAGTTGTGGGGATCCATCAGATTCTTTAAAGATGAATCATAACTCGTCTACAATATTAAGCAGCAATTGATAGAATGCAGGTAGAGTTAGGAGATAAACCCTAGATTGCCACCAACATAGTAAAGTACCTCAACACCAAAAATAGAGAACATCTAAAAATTCTAGGTATGGAAGACAGAACATATGTTATCATGGAGGTCAATAAAGTTTGAACTAAGAGAAATTTTGTATAGCGAACACAAGATAAATGTAGGCTTGTTAAAAAAGAGGTTGATTTATTTAATTCCAAATTTAACGTTTTAAAGGAAATGGGTATGTTGTCCTTGGGATTAGGGTGGTTGATTAATGTCTCTAGATGCATATAGAGACACTTTATTAAGAACCAAGGTGGATTCCAACATATTTTCAAACATAAGTGGAACGTTGAATGGGTCCTCTATAGTAGATAAGTTGATAGACGATTTTTGCATTCACTTTCAAGTGAAAATGGTATTTTCAACTACTCCAACATATCAAAATTACGCGCATTTGGATATTGCCTACAGGAAAATTATATCATATATTATCCAATCAAATCAAATTGGGAATGGTTGTCTAAATTTCCCCCTCAATCTTTTTCATTCCATGAACAAAATTAAGGAAAAAAGGGATAAGTGGACAAAAACTATTAGACATTTGTAAATTGTTTCTAGTTTTATTAGTTTGTTCCTAAAAAGTTGCTTTTGCAACAATAATTTGTTTTAATATTATTATATATAAACTCAAAAAGAACTCAAAGAAAGGTTTATGGTTCTCATAGAGAAATTGTATTATTGTATCTCACGACCATTTTACTACAGTTTTTAATCAAGAGATTCTTTTTTAAGTGATTGGCGGTGTGTAATCTTTTGTATTTATTTTCATTTGTAAGTTTTACATTTTGTTTTCATCTCCACAATTATTTCAAGTTATAAGAGATGTCTCTAAGAGGCTAAATTGAATATTGGTTTCCTTAAATTTTAGAAACGTCCATAAATAGAGATTTATGGTAGAATCAGTTTTCTTTTATCATACCTCTTAATGAATGGTTAGATTATTGTCGATATTTCATATAATTGAAGTTTTTTCTTTGATATATAAACATTGGAATATTATTCCTCTGCATTTTCTACAATAGCAGGTGTCAAAGCATTCAGTGAATGCTACGAAGTCTATTATACCCTTTATTTTTCTTCTACCACCGCAATCAACCCAAATAGTTACATGTCTGAGTTGGACGTTAGCCTATTGATTAGAAATATTAAAGGTATTGTCTTGTAGTCCATAAAACAAAAAATTATTTGAACCATAACCTTTATTTCAAAACCATTACTTGTGCATTACATATTTTTCCATCCACAAATTATCTTAATGATACAACATCAAATTGGCACCGTTGTCGGGGAACAAGGGAATGAAGATATTCTTTCGAGGGACAACAATTATACCTTTTCCTTGGTGGAAAATAAGGAATTGGATAGTTGAAATATTTCACCTAGTGAACTTCTCTTTATGAACCTTGGTATCTCAAAGGAAGTTTATAAGGAGTGGCCATGATCATGAAGAGATCTTTGTCCTCTCTTATCCTAAGTGATTAATCAAACAAGCAAATATTAGATGAAAACAAGAAGCCATTTCTTCAGCTACTTCTCAAGAATTTGTCTCCTTTCCTAAGTATTCTGAAGAAAAACTTAAGAATCAATTCCCTGAACTAACCCCTAGAGTTATTTCTCTCTTTGAAAAAGGAGTTTCCCTCCAAACTGCTTTCCTCATCAAATAACTTGAGGCTATTGAAGAAACATATCCACTTTTGTTGAACTAGAGTCACCTAAAGTAAATCCTCGAGAGCCCTTTTCATTGTTCTCTCATTCCATCCCTCCTCCTAGTTGCAACAATGTAAGAAATTAAAATTATATATTAACCATATTACTCCGGAGGTAGAGCAAGTTTTACAAGCACATGCTTCTCAATATCTACAATCACAGCAACAAAGACTGCCACAGGATATACAACAAAAAATGGCCATAGTAGATAATTTGGTAGCTTCTAGGTACGCCCCTCTTACGTCACCTTCCAAGTTGCATGGTTTTCGATAAGGATAATTGGAACATTTACCTAAGAATTCTGGGTGTGGAAGACAGAACATGTGTTATCATGGAGGTCAATAAAGTTTGAACTAAGAGAAATTTTGTATAGCGAACACAAGATAAAAGTAGACTTGTTAAAAAAAGAGGTTGATTTATTTAATTCCAAATTTAACGTTTTAAAGGAAATGGGTATGTCGTCCTTGGGATTAGGGTGGTTGATTAATGTCTCTAGATGGATATAGAGATGTTTTATTAATAACCAAGGTGGATTCCAACATATTTTCAAACATAAGTGGAACGTTGAATGGGTCGTCTATAGTAGATAAGTTGATAGACGATTTTTGCATTCACTTTCAAGTGAAAATGGTATTTTCAACTACTCCAGCATATCAAAATTACATGAATTTGGATATTGTCTACAGGAAAATTATATCATATACTATCCAATCAGATCAAATTGGGAATGGTTGTCCAAATTCCCCCCCTCAATCTTTTTTCATTCCATAAACAAAATTCAGCTGGAAAAAAAGGGATAAGTGGACAAAAACTATTAGACATTTGTAAATTGTTTCTAGTTTTATTAGTTTGTTCCTAAAAAGTTGCTTTTGCAACAATAATTTGTTTTAATATTATTATATATAAACTCAAAAAGAACTCAAAGAAAGATTTATGATTCTCATAGAGAAATTGTATTATTGTATCTCATGACCATTTTACTACAGTTTTTAATCAAGAGATTCTTTTTTGAGTGATTGGTGGTGTGTAATCTTTTGTATTTATTTTCCTTTGTAAGTTTTACATCTTGTTTTCATCTCCACAATTATTTCAAGTTATAAGAGATGTCTCTAAGAGGCTAAATTGAATATCAGTTTCCTTAAATTCTGGAAACGTTATGCTATAAACAAAGATTTATGGTAGAATCAGTTTTCTTTTATCATACCTCTCAATGAATGGTTAGATTATTGTCAATATTTTATATAATTGAAGTTTTTGCTTTGATATATAAACATTGGAATATTATTCCTCTGCATTTTCTACAATAGCAGGTGTCAAAACATTCATTGAATGCTACGGAGTCTATTATACCCTTTCTTTTTCTTCTACCACCACAATCAACCCAAATAGTTACATGTCTGAGTTGGACGTTAGCCTATTGATTAGAAATGTTAAAGGTATTGTCTTGTAGTCCATAAAACAAAAAATTATTTGAACCATAACCTTTATTTCAAAACCATTACTTGTGCATTACATAGTTTTCCATCCACAAATTATTTTAATGATACAACATCAAATTGGCACCGTTGTCGGGGAACGAGGGAATGAAGATATTTTTCTGAGGGACAACAATTATACCTTTTCCTTGGTGGAAAAAAAGGAATTGGATAGTTGAAATATTTGACCTAGTGAAATTCTCTTTATGAACCTTGGTATCTCAAAGGAAGTTTACAAGGAGTGGCCCTGATCGTGAAGAGATCTTTGTCCTCTCTTATCCTGAGTGATTAATCAAACAAGCAAATATTATATGAAAACAAGAAGCCATTTCTTCAGCTACTTCTCAAGAATTTGTCTCCTTTCCAAATTATTATGAAGAAAAACTTAAGAATCAATTCCCTAAACTAACCCCTAGGATTATTTCTCTCTTTGAAAAAGGAGTTTCCCTCCAATTGCTTTCCTTGTCAAATAACTTGAGGCTATTGAAGAAACATATCCCACTTTTGTTGAACTAGAGTCACCTAAATTAAATCCTCGAGAGCCCTTTTCATTGTTCTCCCACTCCATCCCTCTTCCTATGTTGCAACAATGTAAGAAATTAAAATTATATATTAATCATCTTACTTCGAAGATAGAGCAATTTTTACAAGCACACGCTTCTCAATATCTACAATCACAGCGACAAAGACTACCACAAGATATACAACAAAAAATGGCCATTGTAGATAATTTGGTAGCTTCTAGGTATGCCCCTCTCACGTCACCTTTCAAATTGCATGATTTTCGATAGGGATATTTGGAACATTTACCTAAGCATGACACTAAAGGATAAATCATTGTAGATGAGCATTTGGTTGCTTTCTTAACTTTTGGAAATTATATGAATATTGAGCATGATGATGTATATATGAGGCTCCATGTGAAATCTATTGAAGGGGAGGTTAGAAAATGATTCACATAATTGGAGGGTGATTCCATTCACCCATGGCAGGTTCTCACGAATACATTTCATAAAACGTGGGGTGAGAAAAAGGATAACCTTTATTAATCATAAAGTTTGCCTCTTTGAAGAGGAGAGCAAGAGAAATCATTCTTGACTTTATTAAGAGGTTTAATAATTTATATAATAAAAAAAAATATTATTGACTTTAAGGCTTCTCCTATAGTTTCAAAAGTTTATTTTATTGGTGCTTTTGATCCATGTTACCACTCATTCTAGGAGGTGTACTTGGAGGGGATCCTATAGAGCAACTACTAGGTTAAGGGAAACAATGGGATGATAACCCACTGTCACGTTAGTTAAGGCTCCCTGATTTTTATGGACTTTCACCGACGGGAGGAGACTCTTTATATGAGAAATCACAAGATGAATGGATCAATGGAGAGATCGGGGGTGATTCCTAAGGCCTATTCACAAGAGAGACTCAATTTTATGGCTTGCTTGCTTTGGAAGCAAGGCGATGGGATATCTAAGAAGGGCTAAGAGGACCTGAATACCCTAGTCTTAGAAGGCCTTATGGATACTTGGATTTTGAATGATCTTTGTGGAATTGGAGTCAACAAGTTACGAGACCACAAAAGGCCAAGTGGACCCAAAATTAGGTCAAGGATATGGATTTGATCAACCAATGATGAAATTGACCTAATTAGGGAAGGGAAGAGGATTAAATAAATAATCTTCTTTTGATAAGTTAGTGTTGTGATCATAGTGAGGTCACTAGCCAGTGGGAAGTCAAGGGCAAGAATCGATCTTCGAGCTAGGGCTTGAAATATCTCAAGATCCCACCGTTGGAATTTAATGAAATTTGGAGGGCTTCTAGAGGACACACCAGCACAGTTGTGGGCAAGGGATTTAATTATCTTGATGGCTAAATTGTGAGAAAAGTGATGCCTTAGGTGACCTATGGAGGCTAGGCCAAGAACAAGAGGGGAAGGTGAGAGGAATTATCTTTGAAGATGATCACCTATGAAAGGATCAATGCATTATCCTTTGCGAAAGATGGAGTCAAAATGAAATTTGTGATTTGGAATAACTATACCCAATAGAGGAACCTCTTATACAACTTTGCATGGAAATTAGGGCATGAGAGCAGTTGCTAGGAGAATTTATACTTCAATTTGCAATAATCGATGGCTTATCAAGGTGTTCCCAGTAGAAACAATCTCTAGGAACATTCATCCATTCACACATGATACATGAAATGATGTAATGCTACAAAGGATCAATATTTCCACAATTTCGCATAAGAAAAACAGTAAATTTCAGACACAATATAGCAAAAATCCCAACAACGTTTATGCATTAAAGTAAATAACAACAATAGACATGAAAAGATACTTACATGTGTAAAATAGTATATCCAACCATCATATTATGCCAACAGTGAAGCTCCAATACAAGAGAAAGAAGATCCAAACATCAAAATTCATTCATATCATCCAAATTCGTCCTCCAAAAGGGATATCAAAAATCTCACAAGAGAGAATAACCCAGTCTAAGTGATGATGATAGAATGAATCACCTCTCTTATATTTCTATAATGTCTAATGAGTTCGATTTACCAAGTTTGGCCTAATTGAGCCCCTAAAATAAAACAATGTGCATAATAACAATACTTTTGGTGACAATCCCACAAAATAGTTCAATAACATAAGAATAAGCCTCTCAAGAAGGTCGAATGATCAATAAATTGAGTCATTGGGCCTTTTAGGAGGCCTAATGAAGTCCAAGGGGTGCCATGATGTAGAAATGAACTCCAGACATAGTGGAAAAGGGGTTGGCCCCTTGTTTTCCAAGCAAGAACCTATGGTACTCCCAAGTGGGTGTGAGTGCACAAGGACATCCCCATGGGTCTCAAAGTGGGTCGAAAATTCATGTAGACCATATATAAGGGCTAGGATGATGATATAATCCCTCTCTCTGCAGTGGGAGACATCATCTGGACCCTGGAACATCTATCAAGTGTATGGTGAAAGTGTGGAGTCGACTAGGCATGGTGAACTAGGTGCATCATCTTCATCCAAAAGGTGGAACATGAGAAATCAATGAGTGGTGTTGGGGATCCATGAAATACTCTCTATTATGGTGAAGGCCCGTGGCTCTCGACACTCACCTTACAAGTTCCATTGTGGCCCTTTGTAGGGTTAGGACCCCATATGGGGAGACCAAGCCCCAAATGAAGACCCCACCTGTAATCATGCATATATCCAATGTGTCCCCTTGGCCTCCAATACAATAAATCATTAGAATAATCAAGTAAAAGATCTTACAAATCATGTAATCAATGGGACACTTCATGGTGGCATGCCCTTCCATACAGGGCTTTGGCATGTACAAGTGTCTCTGAGCCCAATAAGGTGGTTAAAAAAGGACCCTATTAGGTGGTTTCAACCTCTAAAGGGGGTGGAATATCCATGGTACATCTTGTTGGGTCATAAAGGTGACTGTTTAAAGATAACCTCAATGCTCTTCATTAACTATCAACCCAGGGCAAGCCTTGTTATTTCAAGAGTGTAGGCACAATATATGCAAGTGACATTGAACGTTAACTATGCTAAATTATCATAAGGAAGATTGTCTAATTCTCGAAGTTCAATCAAACCAACTTGGGAGTGAATTATGAAATGCTTCTGAATCTCAAGGGAGCTAACTCTGTTCTAAGCCTATGCATAAATAACTACTTAAGACTGAAAAGAATAAATTGTAATTGAACAGCACGCCCTGATGAATTGAACAACAACTTTAACGAATTAAACAACAAGTCTAATAAAATTGAACAGAAATCAATTATTCTAGATTTGGCAATGGTATTCTCTTTTAATCAACGAGTAATACTCTTCTGAATTACATCATCCAAATTCTCACAAGACGATGAAAAAACGACAACTATATGAAAAATTGAACAACAATCGTGTTGGAATTAAATTAACAATTGTAAAGGCATTGAATTCAGATAAAAGAACATGAATGGTAAATTAGTCTAGTAAAAAGGAAGATATAACATTTCATGCTCGCAATTAACCAATTCAAACAATATATTATGAAACGCAATGGATAACTTGAAACACAAATTCTGTAAATAAACGCAAAGCACAAAAGTAGCAGAAGAACCCCCAGGGTTGGGCCCAAAGCCACTAGAAGCCTACTACTAAGGAATAATCATAAGTTTTCTATTCCAAAAACACCAAATTCTTCATTAATCCATCGAGCAATACATTGGTACAAAACTTGACGATTTTGTCCAAGTATGTTTATTACAAAAATATTAAATTACAAGAACTGCTTTTCTTGTTCATTCTTCAGCCTTTTATAGCTTAAAGGCGGATTCAGGAATAGTAATGGAACTTTCTCAATATGGGACCCTATTGCTTTGTGGCTATCGATTGAGTACTCCAAGCATGGTCGTTCCTTTCCATCTTCTGTCGATTCGTAAGAGCCAATATGATTCCGTCCGCCTCCCTTGCATGCTGGCTTTCGGTCATCCGTTCAGTAGTTTCATTGTATTTCTTCTCTGTCAATAAAGGCAGTGACAAATTATTTTTGACGTTATTGAACACTCCTTTTGTTACTAATTCATTCTGCCTCACGTTTGCATAATTTTCCTTTACTTTATTTCTAAGATGAAGGGAAAATACATAAAATTGCATGACAAATCGTGATAAGGATGGGGGTGAAACATACTTTTTTCTTGGCCCAACATACTTCCCTACTTACCCTTTTGCAATTCATCGTACAAACGAATGGTTGAGGTGTAGCTGGGTTAAAGAATATGTAGGGTATACCTCTTCTTTGTAAAGTCTAAAGCCATGCCTCTGTTTGATCTTTGCAAATCCTGCATTGGTGTGCCCCTCTGGTAACTCATAATCGTGATGATAGTCTTCAGGGTGTTGAGATTCAACAAGATGCTGAGCTTAGTGAAAAGAGTCGCCTTCACTAAGTGGGCCCGCAGGCTATTTTTGGCGCAAAGTCTATTTTTAGACTATGTCTATTTTTAGACATGTCGATCATATTCTATGAGTTGCAGGATGCTACTTGTGGATGTTTGGTCAAGTTGGAAAAATAGATGGATTTCTATTTTTAGACATATTGGGCACAGTCTATTTTTAGACTGCCAGTCTAAAAATAGATATGTCGAATATTATTAGCTCTTAATAATATTTGGACTCTAAACATTATCTTATTCTCTTGGAGCACTTCAGTTAAGTGCACATATGTGGCACAATAGCTGACAAAAGGAATTACGCTATTCCTGAGGGTTTACTGGAGCTAATGCATGAGGAATTCAGTTAGAACTCATGTGACAGAGTTTGGTGGAGTTAGAGAAGTAGTTGGTGGAGTTGTATTCAGTTTAACTCAGTTAGACTCAGTTGAGCTAGTTGTATCTAGTCTAACCGATTGATACACTAGTGAGAGTGGTGTGAATTAATTAGTTAATTAATTCACTAAATAATAACTCATTAATCAACCGAAGAATACATCAATTATATCAATTAACCACAAAGGTATTGGCAGTTTCAAGGAGACCAAAAGAGAGATAGGTGAAAGAGCAAGTGTGACTATCAAGTGTGACTATAGTGATGCATTGATTGCATCCAACACTCAGTGGAGATGCCAATGAGGATTGCGTGAGCAAGGCTGGAGAAATTCGAGTTCATTCAGAGCCATTCTTCAGTAGGGATTGCGTAGTAGAGGCAAGCTAGCAGGTGGCAAAGATTGGTGCATGGATTTGCAAGATCAGGCCTGATTAGTGTGTAGAGATTGTATTATACTGAGAGCTTGATATGATCAGTTTTGTATGAGTATTGTTAAATGATCTCTATGACATATATTCTATACAGATAGTTGGGGTTTTCAGCTTTAGGCTTTCCCGTTAAACAACTGTGTTAATGTGTGTGAATTTTTATTGTTTCATGTGTGCATTGCAATCTTGATTTAATTACCGCAAATGATCAATGGTGGAATAGATTTTGTATTTTGCATGAAGTTAAAATAGTGTGAGATTAGGAGAATCTTGGACATATAACACATAAGTTATATAATTTCTACACAGGGGGGTACTAGATGAGGGGGCACCTGTATCGTCATCCTATCCATGTAGGACCCATGTTCAAAATTAGGTTGTTGTACAGAAGGAACCTAGAGGCAGCAACTTTGAAGTTCTAGTAACCAAATGACTCTCTGTTCTTCACATTATTTGTAGAGGCTAGCCATCTCTGTTTGGCTGCTGCTAATGCTTCTTCCTGAATGTCTTGGAAGTATGCCCGCCCACTCTGAACAATATCTATGTGAATCGATCCCAATTTGGATATCACTCCCTTCCACTGCATGAATTTCTTATGTTGGGTAAACATGTACAGGGGTTTAGTAGGTTCCCCTCTGACCCATAGGTCTAGGCCATGCTCTCTTTTCTGAAAAGTGTTGTAGGCCTTAGCCCACCAAGTTTGGTTTTTAACAAATGATAAGAAGGCCCGGAACTGAACGTCCTTTATGAAGGGGCTGGGATTACTGTCCCTGTCTTCCTCTAGAAAGAAATTGTGTAAATATAATTCACACAAGAGATGTTGGACCTGCTCATCCTGCCCATTGCAACACTAGACAGATTCCTTAATGTTTTTAAAAGTGGTGGGCTTCCCTGCCCTGACAACCTTGACTTTCAACAACAAATATCGTTCCACTAAGAATAGAGCATAGTTAGTGGTTGGTGCCCTGCAAGTTAATACATCCGAGTAAAGAGAGAAAACCATATTGGTTTGCTCTTTAGCTTGTTCCACTTACTCCTATGCTTTCTTTACTTTTGTCTTTTTTTCCTTGAGTTGAGCAAATGTTTCATCCTCAGTTGCAGAAAGGTCTTTAAACCACTTCAGTAGGGCCTGGTGTTCCTGTAAGGGAACTACTTCATTTCTACACTGGGCCAATTCGTGCTGGAATTGAATTAATTCGTTGTGCAACTTTTGATTCGTAGCTTTTTCTACTAGGGGAGTGTAGGCAGGTGTCGCTTCTGTTTGAGTCCCCTTATCTTATGTAGGTTCCAGAGTAGTCTGCGTAGAGGCTTCGGCAGTGAGTACCAACTCTATTTGTATCGAGGCTTCAACCTTATTCATTAACTCAGTTTGTACAACAACTTTAGTCATATCTATTAACTTGGTCTGTACAAAGGCTTCAGCTTTGTCCATTAAGTCAGCCTGTACATAAATTTAAACAGTCTCTACCATTTGGGCAACAAAATTTGTTTGGGTTCCCATGGTAGCTAATTTCTTCTCAGGCTTTCGAGCCTTGTTTGCTTCTTTCAACTGTTTCCTCATATATTTTATCATTTTTCTCAACCTCTTGCACTTCCTGCTCATTTTCCTGAACTTAATCTCAGCTGACTTTTCTTTTGGTGTAGTTTTGGTAGGAGGAGGAGGAGCAGTGGCTTCGGTTTCAGAAATAGTTGTGCCAGTTCTAAGGTTATTAGCAATGGCGTTTTCTTTAGGTGTCCAAGAGTTTATTTCAACATTAGCATCCCGACTGGGTGAAATAGCATTCCCTTTAGGCATTAGGGGGACTGTTTCAATGCTTGTATTTTGTTCTAATAGAACAATGTCTCCTGACAGGCTTCCAAATATAACTATTCCTTCTACCCGGTCTTCCCTACTCATCCCTTCATTATCATACGGGGGTAAAACCCTCAAAGCCTGCAATTCGTCCTAGTGAGGTAAGATTTTAGTGTGGCCAGAGCTACTGGTAGTGGCAAACTGGTTCAACAGATTCCCTTGCCCCTCATATTGTTCAGCTTGGCTTCCAATTTCGCGAGGTGCTCTCATTTTCTCAAGAACTTGAGCCATTTCTTCTTCGTAGTCTTGTGGGGATATATTTTGAGGGCTTGAAGGTGGTGTATGGGATGGTCCCGCCTCATATGGCAATTCAGAGGTGTCTTGTCGTAATTGTAGCCTTTCGAATCGTCTCCATTTCCCCGGTTTTGTGGTCGACGCATGGGTCCTTTTCCCTCTTGCTTTCCTGGGTATGGTTATTCTTGGGTGTTCAATCTCTGTTATGATAGGGTTTTCCTTAGGGGCAGGCAGGGCAAGATTAACGAAGTTGTCCCAAGTTATCTGGTGTTTGTCTAGCTCATGAATGGTGATTAATTTAATCAGGCCATGGTGGCTGACAACTGCTAGGGGGTTTTTGGCTTTTCTAATTTGAACAACAATATTGTGAAATACAAAATTTAGAAAAAAAGGCAAGTTAACTGAAAAATTTCGCTTAAGAACAACTAATAGTTTAAGTTGGCAGGACTTTACCACATCCTGGCGTCTATTGCATGTGATGTATCTTTGTATGAACACTGCCAATTCTTTCCAGGGTTGTTGTAAAGACACAGGGTTAATCCCCTTTCCTTCTCGTTCTAATGGTTTGCCTGGATCCTGGTATACTGAGATTACTTCCTATAGGAGAACATGTTTTTTAGTCCATTTTTATCCTACTGTTAGCAGTCCAGAGACCTCATAAATGGTATCCTCGGCGACCGTTATAATCCTTCCTCTGAGTATGGTATGTCCCTCCCGTAGGTTTTTCATGAATTCAACTATTATCTCTGTGCTAAACCCTTGTAGTCTGTGTAGATATGGCAACCAACCAACTTGTTGGAGAATGGGTGAGTTGCTTTTGAGATTTTGGAGGTTATGGGTTCATTTCAGAGAGAATTCCTTCCCATGGCTAATGCGTTACCTGAACTAATTACTTCTTTTGTCTGCGTTTCTTCCGGCCCCGTTGGTTAAAACAAAACATTGCATGCAAGAAAAAAATGCAACCTCATACCGTAAATGCAATGATCTTTTAGTCCCATCAGTGTATCTGAAGGAAGTTGTGCGTGGAATTCGCATGCTTATTCATTATGGATATTTTCACCCCCTCCCTCGAGAGAAGGGCGTCCACATCCTTAAGTACAAAAGAGAGATTGCAACAATCATGAACGCATGCGAGGCAAGGGTCAGAAATTAGTAATCATCATAATTGTACATCGGGTGGAAATGACCAAAGAAGGGGAGAAAAGTGGGATAGTAATTATTATGACAGGATGTCCTCTTTTGATGGTGTAGCATGACAGAAGCGTGATAGTGACAGATTATGATTGGTGTTGCCATCCCTTAATTTAAACATGAAAAGATAATTCATTCATTCATAGATAATTATGCGGGTATATAGTAATAACACTTATTCAAGTAGTGTGTTTATCTTGGGAATGGATTAATAGGAAATAATGCATATATAAAATTAATTGATATTAGTAGAAAAGTACTTCCATACCACAAGCAGAGCCACTTCTGCCAGCAGGCATCCATATCCTCGACATGGTTGCTATTTTAACCTGGAAATGAGCCAGAATCCTCTATGTAAAATAGACATTTTGCTTATTTTATAGAGAGATCACTGTGCTGGTGTTGTGGCCACGTAATCAAAGTGCCACTCACTAGGGTTGTAACAGAGTGATCAGACCAACTTGTGACGAGACCTCTTGTCCTTCAAGCAGTTTGAGTTGTCGAGAAGGTCACTACCCTGGTGTGTTGGCCATTGTGGGCATGTCACTGGTTAAACCCTTATGGTCATGGTAGGTTGGCTTGTGATGAGACTCCCTATTCTCTCATAAAAAATTTCATATAGACATAATAATTTTTTGAAAAGTAGGCATTTTGTTTGTTTTATGGAGAGACCAATGTGTTGGTGTTGTGGCCAGATGGTCACAGTGCCACTCACTAGGATTGTAACAGAGTGATCAGGTCGGCGCGTGATGAGACCTCCTCTCCTTCAAGTAGTTTGAGCTGTCGAGAAGGTCATTACCCTGGTGTTGTGGCCATTGTGGGCATGTCACCTATTAAACCCTTATGATCATGGTAGGCTGGCTCGTGATGAGACCCCCTATTTTCTCTTAAAAATTTGCATATAAACATAATATTTTCTTGTTCTTTATACATGAAGGGAGGCTCATCAACTCCTTAAGAGTTAGGGATGGTGCGAAAAGTAAAAAAAATGCCAATACAATTAATATTCTTTATTCCTGTATCCTTATGTCAAGGAGAGTTACTTCTTGAGAGTGTAGAAAGATAGACCAACATAAGACCATGAAAACGAATTGTGTGATAGTATGTTTGAACAGGAGATGTATATCCCTTCATTGCATAGATAAACCATGCCAACTTCCGGAGTAGATATTTCCATCAAAGTTTCAAAGGATCACCATATTAGTAATATCATTGCTTTTCTCCTCTCCAGGTGCCAATTCCCTTCCAAAAATGACCTTTATGGCAAGGGTGTGTGAACATGAGTGGATTATTCAAAAAAGAGATTAAAAAAAACATGCTTAAAGAGAAAAGAAAAGAAATTGGTTGTTCCATTCCATCGAACAACAACTGTTCAATTGATTTAAATAACAAAAATAAACACACAAAGCACGACCGTTCAATTGAATTGAACATCAGTTGTTCAATTCGATTGAAAAAAAGTCATTCAAAGGTTTGAACAAAAAAATAAACACGCAAAAATATGGCCGTTCAATTGAATTGAATAGCAACTGTTCAATTTGATTGAACAACAACCGTTAAATTCAATTGAACGACAGTCGTTGAAAGGTTTGGACAACAAAAAAAACACGCAAAAATACGGCCGTTCAATTGAATTGAGCAGCAGTTGTTCAATTAGATTGAACAACAACCGTTCAATTAGATTGAATGACAATCGTTCAAAGGTTTGAACAACAAAATAAAAACACAAAAATACAGATGTTCAATCGAATTGAACAACAGTTGTTCAATTTGATTGAACAGCAGCTGTTTAATTCGATTGAACATCAGCCGTTAAATTGGATTGAACACCAGCCATTCAATTGGATTGAACAATAGTCGTTCAAAGGTTCGAACAACAAAATAAACACATAAAACACAGTGGTTCAATTGAATTTAATAGCAGTTGTTCAATTTGATTGAACAACAGGGTTTGAACAACAAAATAAACATATGAAAGAAAGGATAAGGGAAAAGAATGCAAATATGGAATGTACAACAATGGGAAAAACTATAAATTGCAGGGGCATATATACAATATTTACAAGAGGAAATAACAAATTTTCACGAACTTAAAGCTGTGGGGCCATCACCCCCTGTAGCTAAAATTTGGATAGTGGGATCTGTTAGTCTCCTATACCAATAGGTGTCATTTTTCATGATTGTCTTGATTGAACTATGGAATATGTTCAAACCTTTTTCTTGAGCAAAGGTCTTCCATATTCTTGAAAAAAAAACCAAAAAATCAAAAATTTTAAAAAGATGAAAAGAGGGTATACCCTAAAAGAAAAATCAAAGGGTAAGAAAAATAAAATGGTCAAAAAAGTGAAAGAAATGAACCCCAAACAAAAAATAGACCAAGGAAAGTGTGCAAATCCAAATGCCACTACTATTTCATTTTTGTAAATAAATAGTTGTGTTATGTCATCAAACTTTTAATTTGTGAAAGGTCAATTTGTTCAAGCACTCTGACTTATTTAACTGTTCTATTTCACGTATTTATAGAATAATGAATAAATGTACGTAAACAGTTTAATCTTGGCGGATAAGTAGATAGGTAGAGTTAATAAAAGGTGCTCAACAGTTTAATCTGAGCCCTTGGATGTAATAAGGGTAGAATTAGATAGATTTTCCTTGTAAAAGAAAAGAAGATTGATAAGGGTTTGCAAGTCCAAATGCACCCTAATAAAGAAGAGAAAATGGTAGTAGTAGATAGGGTAGGTAGATGGTGTTGCAAAAGTTTTATCTGATGAATGATGCT